>SZWC01018878.1:28971-40462 GCA_023375785.1 Penium margaritaceum | reverse complement strand
GGTGTTACGTTCTGGACATTGTCGCATCCCTTCACTTTTGATTGAGAATCTCCACGATAGTGTTTGTGTCTCGCTTTGTGGCAACTCCTAGCTTTTCAAACTGATCGGCCGTGGGCATTTTGGATAGCTTCTTGGACCTCTAATGCCATGATGTGGAGCTTTGCAATGGTTTCAACCACCTTCCAGAAGGTTTGACGAAAGATTCGTCGTTTGACGCAAGATTCGTCATATCCATAAAATTGATTTTTCTGGAAATTTTGTGGACGATGCTGGATCTTTTGGCAGTCCTCAGATATTCTTCACGGTCTTGTAATCCCCCTACTTCTTGGCGGAGTTTGTTTAAGAAAACGACCTTGTATTCACCCTTTTTTCCAGCACATAATATCCCAGTTATGCCTCAGTATAGCTCCGACATTTGAGTATACGTACTTGATAGTCCAGTCATTTGTAATTGAAGTACAGTTGCTATCTGAGTGTTAGATTCTCCCAAGTCAAGTCCAGAACCATAATGTGCAAAATGCGACTAAGGGAGTTGGCTAAAACAATGTCGACATGTTTGCATAAAGATCTCGAAGTCGACAAGTGGTTCGACAAGAATTGGAAAACAAAAGTGCCCACATATCAAACCATGGAAATTGAATTATCCTGTGAAAGAAGAGAAAATGTTTACCGAAACAAAGTTTCATCATTAAATGATGGCCGTGACACAGGACAAAAAAATAAAGAAGAATTTTGGTTACCACAAGAATAAAAATATTTCCTTATAGAAGCCGCATATAAAACTACTTGCCGAAGATTGCTGAAATCATGATTGAATCTATTGTAGAAAAATCTTATTTTATTCCCTGCCCCTCGACCTACCTACTTTGTATAACAGGTCATCCCCGAGGCTTTTTTGGTTCTGAGGTAGCCCTTCTACTTGAGTTGGCTACGACCGGGGGTAAAAAAAACAAAGGTTTGGGTGTTGCACGAAAAGTGTGCATAGGGTTACATAGTAACCGGGCAAGAGAATCTACATTTTTCTCGTGGGATAGCCTAATGAACTGTCTTTGTTTTTGACCACACAAGGAAGGAATTCCACGAGTTTGGCCTATTATGAAGGTTTAAAGTGAAAACTATGAGCAATTTTGGCCAATAACATAGGTTTCCATGCAAACACTGTGCGCTTTACTTTAAAAAACTTCAGACATTTTCGAACAAGTGTAAATACATCCCGTGATTTGCATGGAATGACCACAACCACATATGGATGTCCTTCATGTTTGTAGCCGGGAACAGTTCTTTGGCTAGTCTAGCAAAAACACTGACCGCGCGAATTGGAATCAACCTGTTACGTACCAGACATACACAAGTCCCTAATCTTTCTGACTGGGCATTTTTTTCATTACACAAACAACCCATCGCGTCGCAAGAACCGTGATATTCACTCCGACGGTCAAGGGCAAACTGGACAACAGCCCCGCTCTAAGTGGATGTTCCCGAACCTTCCAACAACTTGAACCACTCTCTCGAACCAATTAAGAGAAGTATCACAACCTTTCGGTCGGCTTCTCAATGCATCAAGACAAATCAGTATGTATGAAGATACATCTTTCATATTCGCCATCGATTCACGAAGACCCTCGACGTCTTGACAGACCTTCTTGAATCCGACCACTCACAACGCAACTCCGCATACGTCGCTCGACCATTGGCCTAACGACCCTACCTATGCCTCATTCGTAACTCGACACTTGTATATACATGTTTGATCATTTCGACACCTGTCATCGAAGTACACTTATTGCTAATCATGAATTGCTTAAGTGTCCCAAATTCTAAATCGTGTTCTGCATCACAAATTTTACCTGTTCACCATCTATGCTCCATTTGGCCTAACACTTGGTATAAGATCACAACGGTGCCAGAGAGGCATCCGACTACTTTACCCGTCCGGAGGACTACCTCGCACAAGGCGTCAGTGCATCTCGCACGTCAAGACTTTGCTGAATTCGAAACTACGACATGAGGCAAGCGAGCGCAACTGACAAACAGCAATAGATCTTCGGCAATGACTTCGGCAATGGAGGAGCAGAACATGCCGATGCACGCAAACCCTGAAGTGACAGCGAATGCTACCGTGGCAGGCTATACGGTAGCTAGAACAAACCCTACGGCTTCGACGACCAATCCGGTTGCGGACCCAACAACGACAAACCAGCTTCCCTTACAAACAGAAAAAACCATCCGCCCCTATAAACGGCCTTGACGACGACCGTAGGGACGAAAGGTAGCACTAGATAACATGTGCGGATCAACTAGGAACTGGCAAACACGATCCCTGCACTCGAGGGAATAAACAACCACCTACTCCAAGAGCTGAGCAACGCAATGGAGGCTATTTGCAACATGAATGCGTGAAACGGTGCTCGTCGAGAGAAACTCCCAAATCTCTAGTGAACCCAAAATTCATCCGGCTCCACCAGAACCATTCGATTCTACAAACTTAAAGGGGCCGACGGTTTGGATGTGGCTGACGAGTTTGGAGGTGTACTTCACCGCTACTTGGGTCAATGATAATCAAAACAAAATTGACCTCGCGGATGTGCTTTTGCATGGCACGGTGTTAAGATCATCCAACGGCAGCAAGAGACTGGCGGAACCTCATCGACAGCCAATAACGCCCGTTTCATATCGCTGACTGCATGCGTTCTACCCTTGGAGCAGATGATCCCACAGTGGCAAGACGCGCTGATGCCACCAACCGATTGGAATGAATTTTTGTGCATGATGGTCGCACGCTTTGGATGACTAAACAAGAAGGTCGACACACGGTACAAGCTCCTACGTCTACGTCAGCAGTCTAGTGTGGCGGAGAACAAGTGGAGATTCCGCGAGATCATCATCAAAGAGACATCACCCCCGACGAACTCTGTTTTATTACAACAACAGCCTCAAGTGAGATATCCGGTAAGCAATCGCCATTTTCAGCATCCAAAATGACTTACCGCGGATGATTGCAGCAGCAAAAAGGATCAACGGCGCCAACTACAACGCTCGGATCCAAGTATCCTATTTGTTGGCAACCTCCTAACCATAGTTATCGTGGAAACGAGAAAAAAAAGAGTCGGTGGACTCCTTGACTCTGATGGAAGTGGACGATGTAGACCAAATAGTTACGCAAACCTGCTACAAGTGCGGAAAAGTCAGGCACATCGCTCTTAACTTTCAGAGTAAGCAACAAGCCAAAAGGGGAGGAAGTCATAGAAAAATGAGTCGGAAAATGACAAAGGGCAAGAGTTGCCAACTCTTGTCCGGGAGGAGCAATGTGCGCCAAACGATTGCCCACCTGAACGACCCACATTGCCGGAGAGGGTTTCTGAGATCGCAAAGTTCAACGAGGGATATGAGGACCACCAACCGGTGATAGTGCTAAAACTTCAGCCTTGAGGATGCAAAATTAGCAATATGGTATCGGCATTATTGGATGGAGGAGCTTCACACAACTTCGTAAGAAACGACATGGTTCACAAATTGGGGTTGCAGACCGAACCAAGAGTGTTTGAAGGAAAACAACCGTTGATGGGAGACTACACATACGGAGACTACAAGAACCACTATGAATACAAGTGGGAGATCTACAGGATGTAACGGTCTAGAGGTCTTGTCCAATGAGCGATAAACAAATCATCCTGGGACGAGATTTGCTTTACTGGCACAATCCGCAGGTCAACTGGATCAGCGACGACGTCTACGTAGAGATCGACGGCGTCAAGCGACAACTTCAGCGTGTGAGACGGAAGCTGACAGCGGAAGCAACAGAGGTGGAAGTAGCACAGGAAGCTGCAAAAGCCAAAAAGCGACAACCTCTGCAGCCAATATTGCTCAATGTGGCCAAGCATTGTATGCGACAACAAGCTCCTGCATGGCTCATACATCTTGAGCCAATGGGAGAAGCGAAAGTGGCAGCAACTGACTCATCATCGGCCTCATGAGCCTCATCAGCATCAATGAAGTTTGTTATGGTACTCGAAGAGTTCGCACCAGTCATCCAAGAGTTTGCAAACGTCTTCCCCGACGAACTCCCAAGAACTCCATGTCCTCAATGAAACATCAACCATTGCATCGAGGTGAATCCGGGTAGTAGACCTGTAGTTTGAGGGGCCTCTCGGATGAGCGATCAAGAGCTGACCGAGTAGAAAAAGCAGCTCAAAAAGATGCTTGGTCAGGGGTTCTTCCGCCCATCCACGTTACCATACGGTGTGCCAATACTATTTGTAAAAATGAAAACTGGCGAGATGCGGACGTGCGCGGATTATTGGACGTAGGACGATGCTACCTTGAAGAACCGCTAGTCTCATCCCCTAGCTGACAAACCGCTTGACGAACTCCATGGGGCTCGAAATTTCGACAAAGTTGACTTACACAGCAGATGTCACCAGATACGTGTGGCAGACGTTGACATTGAGAAGATGACATTCCGAACCCGCTAACAGCACTTTCAGATCACAGTCATGCCGTTCGTACTCACCAATGCCCCGACGATGATTATGGCGGTAATGAACAACATTTCCCTTCCGTACCTAGAAGGTTTTTTCGTTGTGTACCTCAACGGCATTCTGGTGCATAGACGCACCCCAGAGGCACACGATGGATACCTCAAAAAGTCCTTGAAGTTATACAAAAAGATAAAATTTTCAGAAATCTCTCAAAATTCGACTTTGGTTGTTGTTCGATCGAGTTTTTGAGTCACGTCATCAACGGCGGACGGATTACCATGGATCTGAAAAAGGTGGCAGCAGTCGCTGAATGGCCAACGTCAACCAGCGTTCAAGAAATTCAGGACTTTCTCGGATTTTGCAATTACTACCAGCAATTCATACAGGACTACGCCCGAGTGTCAGCGCCTCTTTCCGGCCTTACTGAAAAAGAAAAAGAGTGGCGGTGGGAAGACAACGAACAAGAAGCGTTCATTGCTTTGCGGAACGCTTTGACCTCGGCGTCAACCCTACAACTAGCCAATCCAACGATCGACTACGTCATGGCCACGGATGCATCAGGCTGAGCCATTGGCACAATCCTTCTCCAAGACCATAGCAACGGGGAACAACCGGCCACCTACATGTTTTAAAAACTGCGAGGACCAGAATTCAGCTACATAGTACTCAAGAAGGAAATGTTGGCTGTCGTGCACGCGTTCAAGACATGGCAATGCTATGTAAAGTGTCACCAATGCATCGTGCGCACCAACCACCATGTCTTAAAACATTTTAAGACGCATCTGAATCTCAGTTGACGTCAAACTCGATGGATGGAGTTTCTTGAGTCCGGGTTTGGCCACGATATCGAGTTCCGGTCAGGCAAAAACAATCCGGCGGATGCACTCAACCGCCGACCGGGTTTTATGGCTGATGTGGTAATGCTACAGCTACAGCGAGACTAGTACCTCAAGCGACAGTTCACGCGAGGCTATGACCAGCACTGTGGATATGATGAAACGAAGTTCTGGTTCGATGCACCCTACTGGTGACAATGCTTCACACGCCAAGTGGTCGTTCCCCCAAACGACAAAATTCGCCATATGTTGCTCGGAGTCTGCTACGACACCAGAACAGGTGGACACTTCGGAGAGGACAAGAGGCTGAAGAGGCTAGCAACAAACTATTGGTGGGTCAAGATGCAATCCGACGTGGCCAATTTATGCAAAATCTGTGACACATGTCCGTGACAAAGTTTCTGTCGCACAAGGCCACGCAGACTTCTGCATCCACTCTCTGTTCCGACTAAACCATGGGCGGAAATTTCCGTGGACTTTGTCACAGGATTATCGATCACACCCAAAGGATATGACACAATCCTCGTGGTCATCGACAGGTTTTCCAAAATATCCCACTTCATCCTGACTACGACCACCGTCGCCACCAAGGGATCAGCACGTTTGTTTCTAAAAGAGATGGTGCTACTACATGGCGTATCGAGAACCATCACGAGCGACAGAGATGGTCGATTCACCAGCAGTTTTTGGCACGAACTAATGACTTGCTACAGCTATAGAATTCAACTTTCAATGGTGTTTCATCCTCAAAGTGATGGACAAACCGAGTGGACAAATCAGACGCTCAAATAGCTTCTTTGAACACTATGCAAACCTCATGGGATGGATTGGGCACAAAAACTCCCAACCACCAAAATCGCATATAACTCAGCGATTTCCATTACGACAAGAAAAAATCCATTTGAAGTGGTGTGTGGCAAACTTCCTGCCCCACCTGCTAGAGGATAAAGTCGCAGCACCATTCGCGAAGTCGATGTTCAACGCGGAGATTTCACCACCATCTGGGAGGAAACACGGTAAACCCTCACGAAGACACAATTTGCGATGAAGCGAGCAGCTGATCAACATCGCACCGACAACATCTTCAGTGCTAACTACAAAGTCCTCCCCAACTCGGTAAACATCAATCTATGCGGAGCCGACTGTTCAAATCTCAAATTTTAATGGTTGGGCCCGTTTGAGATCAAACGCATGCAGACATATGGTTGCGTGACTCGAACTCCTTGACACTATGTAAGTTCATCAGGTGTTCCATGTCATTAGAATCAAGCACTTCCGAGACCCCACAGAAAACTTCCCTGGCAGGGATGTCCCTCATTTGCCCCTCGCTCAAGTAGACAAAGACACAGAGTACGTCATCGAGGGCATCCTTGGCCATCGACGATGAGGCAAGACAACAAAATATCTTGTCAATTGGCACGGTTACAACGACGTTCACAACAGCTGGGAACCCTATGACAACCGCCAAGACGTCGATTATCTCATCGTCGGCTACTACGGACGTCACCGGGCCACATCTGTACGCACGCCAAGATGTCGCGAGTAAGGGTGGGGGGGAGGGAGTGTTACATACTAGATGTACACGAGCCCCTAATCGTTCCGAGTGTGAATTTTTGTTGAATAAAAACAGCCCATCACGTCGCGAGAACCGCGATATTCACTCCGACGGTCCAAGGCAAAGTGGCCAACTGCCCCGCCCTCAGTGGATTTCCTGAACCTTCTGACATCTTTGACCACTCTCGCGAACCAACAAACAGAAGTATCATGATCTTTTGGTTGATTTCTCAATGCATTGAGACAAATCTGGATTTAAAAAGATGCATCTCACATTTTCACTCTCGTTTCTTGAAGAACCACGACCGCTTTGCGGTCCTTCTCGAATATGACCGCTACCGACGCGACTCTGCATGCGTCCTTGAACAATCGACCTAAGGACCCCGACTATGCCTCATTCGTAGCTGGACACTTGTATGCATATGTTCAATCATTTCAACACTTGTCATCGAAGTACACTTACAACCAGTTATAAGTTACTCAAGTGTCCCACATTCTAAATCGTGTTTCGCCTCACAATTTCTACCTGTTCACCATCTATGCTCCGTTTGGTATAACACAACCATAATGAATTTGTCCTCCGCATTGGCATCGCTTGGCGGACTCCATGACGTCTGGTCTGTTTTTCATGAAAAGCCGATGGATATGCAGTCCCGTTGTCCAATTCATACATCTGCCAGAATCTTTGCTTCGTCATTGGCGGACCCGTCAGAAAAATGACTAATCCACGGATGACAATTTTCTTGCAACATATCTCAGCCACAAAACAATTGAAATTGGTTACTATGTAGGATAAATGTGAGAAAGGTGCCTGTTTTGACCCCCCACCCCTGACTTGGAGTGCCTGCTGTCAGAGGTCGTACCTGAATGATGCCGTAGCACTTCCTCGTTTAGCGGTGGGGCCTGTTTTTGGAGCCCCCCCCCATCGAATGCGTGCGTGAGAGGTAAAAGCGATCATGTTGACAGCCTTTGAATTCATCGTTGCACGGGGCACCAGTTAGCGAACCCGGCGGATGGAACTTAAAAATCCTCTTTGTTGGTTTCCGACAAATCTTGCGTATGGTAAGACGTGTTCAAGAACTACCAGAGCAAAAAAAAAAGACTAATCAGAAATGTGGTACACACATCATTGGCAAATGAGAACGGCCGCATATTCTGCATTTAACGGTCTTGTTCGTCGATCCATGTAAGTAGGAGCTAATCCAGCGCAAAACTTCGGCGAGCCTGCACTATGGAATCCAAGGTCGCCATCAAATAGTCCATCAAATAATCCATCGTCGATAATCTGACCGTTAGATCAGTACATACGGTAATGGACACCGATGGTAATGGGTCCTCATATGGATACGGCTCGGTACGAGGCATAAATGAGACATGAGAACCCAAACTAGTCATTATATGTGGTCCATTCTGTGAAACAGGCACCATCATTCCTCGTGATTTGGACTGTCATTTCGTGTCCAGGCGGGGCACAAACTGCGTAGCTCGGATGTATTTGCCCTACTATGTAATCCTGAAAAGCTTTTTTGAATGGGGCTGATTCCTTTTTACCCACCATTTGAAAATGTTCCGCGCAGGTTACCCACGGTTGAGAACTTCATTTACGTATTGTCCAATCGGGGGAGAACATGCCTACTATCCCCACTTTTTGGCAGGTCCCTTCCGTTCTCCCAACGCTTTTTAATCGGTGACCACAATGTCCGAAGTTAAAAAGGCTGCTCAAATTACCCTATATTTCAAGGCTGACTATGATACCCACTTTTCTACGTAGCAGGTGGCAGGGCCGCGGAGCGCGAAAACAACAGAACGGGTCCCTAGTGGGAGAATTATCTGCATCATGGAAGAGTATGCGTCCCAACGGTTATGTGGCATGCCACCGTGTCAGGCCTCAAGCGTGTACCAGAGGACCACTCATATGCCTTGACGACGTATTCCAGCATACCTATAGTTGCGACCAAGCATGAGCTGACGTGACGAACGGACGCCGTCGATGCGGTGCCGTATGAAGCTGTGATTGACGGGTTATGGGCCAATCATTCTGCCGAAACAGTCTCTTCGCATCCGTCACGAATGCGTGGTGCACACTGTAACGAACAATTATGGCTGCGAAGGATTCGCCTCACGAACCGGTAGAATGTACCGGTTCGCAAGGTTCTTCAGCGTACTGAAAAGTACATAACATCAAACTTCACATAATGTGTTCTTCTTCACTTAGCGACGCCTCTTCCATTGGATCGATAAACCAATCTTGGCTCCGACGGCATGTCATTTGAGGAGGGTGTGAAGTACAGAGAAGGTCGAGGATGGAGTACTGGATGTTATGTGGATCCCTTTGTTGCACATCAAGCATGGGTTGCAATGAAGGAAACATGGGATCGCAAAGAGGCACGTACGAGGTTCGTACGTGGCCTCCATTCGCCAAAGGCCACATGGCCCCCGACACCTGAAGCCATGGCACAGAGCCTTGACTGGCCATTGCCCAGCTTGAGACCATCAAACTGCCCAAACATATGGGAGCCATGGATGTCATCCGATCCTAACTGTCCGTGCGCATGCAACTGCTCGTAGACCTCGTACAAATACAGAGGTGGCAATCATCATTAGCCATATCCAATCACCGTGCTTACCGTAGTAGACATGGGTCCACCGTCCTATACACATGACGGCACCGAGCCCACTGACGTTATGGATGTGCGTAAGCATTTCTACACTAAGCGTACCTACACATGGGCAACTGTGTCGAGGATGTACCGATGGGGTGAAGTTGGTGCATGGGGCAGCAAACCTACCACACCCAGCATGCCACATCGGATGCCCCAGCAAGTGAAGGAGGCATGGGCTACGATGGGACATGCTGGTTGCAACGGAGGTGAAACCGACCTGGGTGAACAACCCATGGAAACTAGAGACCATGTGCTGGATACTGGGTGTTCGAATGCCAACTCCTCGTCCACCAAACACCCCAGGGTAGTGGATGCCTTGGACTTGATACTGTCGGTGGATGCTTTGGACTAGTTTCCAACTTTTCTTCATCAACATACCCAGTGTTCTCTTCTCCGAGTACCGTTTACAGAATGCGTTGCCTATTAAGTGTTGTGATATGGTGTGATCATTGTCTGCTAGTACATTGATTACAGTATTGACCCTAATGTTCTCATACACTAACTTGAATAAACAATTCTGGCAGAAGACCTGCACCACATGTGACACTGGGTAAATCACACTCTTTCTTCTGAATGGTGCAAACACATCCAATGTCATCTACTAGCACTCTATCTTTTCCTCTACAAATAAGACCAAAGTACTGTTTCCACATCAAAGTACTCCTGTTCCAGACACATTGCAACAAACCAATCTTACCTCTTCATTTTGTACACTAATACACAGGATGAAACAATGCTTCCTAACATGTTCCTAAGCGAATGACTACACCTGGTGAAAATAGACCACTTCCATACACATTGCAGCAAGCCATCCTTACTTGTTGTACTAGTGCACTACTTCATTGCTTACAACGATGTTTCCTAAGGTTTGCNCCTCTACAAATAAGACCAAAGTACTGTTTCCACATCAAAGTACTCCTGTTCCAGACACATTGCAACAAACCAATCTTACCTCTTCATTTTGTACACTAATACACAGGATGAAACAATGCTTCCTAACATGTTCCTAAGCGAATGACTACACCTGGTGAAAATAGACCACTTCCATACACATTGCAGCAAGCCATCCTTACTTGTTGTACTAGTGCACTACTTCATTGCTTACAACGATGTTTCCTAAGGTTTGCCTATGCGAATGAATAGTCCAATGATCATAGTTCTCATGAACGCATCAATGCAAAACCTAAGGGCAAGCCATTGAGGAATGTCACATGTTTCACTCAAAACAACAGCGGGGTCAAATAACCATGGCTAATCCAGACCTGCACGTACACAGGGAGACTACGCACATACAAAATGACTTCGCATGCCACACACTCTCTGTCCCCCAAGAACTCACACATAACATCAAAGTATTCATCCCCAAAGGGTGATTCACACTGCCCACTACAGCGATTGGCCACTTGCAATTTGGCCCCTGTCTCATCACCATCGTGCAAGCTATGTGTCCTAAGTATCAGTCTTGTCTCCATGAATGCATTGTCACCAAATGCTTGTTGCTCTTCTCGGGGCTTTTCACGTCTCCTCCAGAACATCTTGCGCTTCCTTGTGCTCGTGACAGACCCACGGATGTAGGCCACTGGTGTAACCTACAATAGCAAAGAAACCCATTGGTTAGCAATGTTGTACAACCAGAATGAAATGTTGAAAACATGCATACACAATAGACTCTGCTTAAGGCTTATCATGGCAAATAAGCAGAGGACCATTACGCACGGCGACGCCACTTGGGATGTGCGTCGTCCTCAGAAATGCCCGGGGAAGACTCCCACTCATCCTCGTCCCCACTACCCGAGGACAGGGACTCTTCTTCTTCTAAGTCCGTGTCAGTGCAGCCACCTAACTCAGAGCTTTCACACCAGGAGGACTCAGTGGAGTCATCTGCATCATCAGGATTGTCCACCTATGACGTCATGATGAGTATGCCCTCTGCACCATCTGTTCCCCCCCCCCCCCCCCC
>SZWC01018877.1:1483-12150 GCA_023375785.1 Penium margaritaceum | reverse complement strand
TCATGCTATGCCTAGGGTCCGTGTCTCCTGCTGTGTGACCCTGCCCTGGTTCGGGCAACCATAACTCTTTGCCGCTTTTTTTTAGCTGATTCTGACCACACGACTGCGTTTACAGCGTTAACATTATGGTATGGTCCAGTTTTCACGCAAAACGGACGACGCCCGGGTTTTGGGCTGTCGGGCATCTGGCAGGGCTCACCGAGAAAACCCTGCCTGCCAGAAAATAGGTCTAGCACTATTTTCTGATTGGCTGGTTAGCTGAGTAACAAGTTCTACACTAGTGGGGGGGAGCTAGAACTTGGAGGGGTCTCCCATTGTTGCTCATTCTTCATTCCTAATCAGTCACTTTCAGTTTTCAGCTGCTTTCTCGCTCTAACACTGACGGGCGCATTTCTGAGTAACAAACCGAGAGCTTCCAGACTTAGACTCTAGAGCAGCAGACTAAGGGGGCAGCTGACTTAAGCAACGAGCGTGAAAGCCTGCATGCTGCATCAACAACACTACTGCCCCAACCTGCTGCCTAGGTTTTCTAGTCTGGTATCAGAGCCAGAGCGTAGCAGCAGCAGCAGCAGAAGATTGGCAAACAGGTGCCAGATAACGCCGGCGAATCCCCATACACGCCAGTGTAGGGGAAATGCTGCCGGATTTTTTTCGGCAGCATTGACCCTCCTGGTGGCGGCGTCAGATGTTTTCCCATGGCCACTAGGCCAAGGGAAATGCTGCCAAAAAAACTTCGGCAGCACTGACCCCCACGCGAGACGAGAGGAGGTGTGTAGTAGCCACAGCAGCCGTAGGAGCTCGCAGCAGCATCAGCTGTAGCTGTAACTGCAGCCGCAGCAACAGGAGCAGGAGCAGCAATCGCAGCCGCAGCATCACCATAGCCGCAGCAACAGCAGCTACAACCACAGCAGCAGCAGCAGCAGTAGCAGCAACAGCGGAAGCAGCACCTGCATCAGCAGCAGGTGGAGCTGCAGCGGTAGCAACACCAATAGCTACAGCACCAGCAGCAACAACAGTAGCAGCAGCAGCTTTAGCGGCTGCAACAACAGTTGCAGGAGCAACAGCGATGGCCTCGACAACCGCCGCTGCTGACGTCAGCATCCCGCTGCTGACGTCACTACTGACATCATCAACAAAAAAAGGGGGAGAAAGGGAAGGGGGAAGACAATAAAAGGGGTGGGTAGAATTCACAACGCCCCAAAGCCACTGCTAATATCACCAATTCAAAGACAACACACAAAAAACTAAGGGACACCAAACCATGGCCGGTAGCCCCGGTGAGGAGGGGTCCTCCTCCGTTGGGGGGACCCCTACCCCCCCTTTCTTGCAGCGACTACAGCAGCAGCAGCAGCAGCAACAGTAGTAGGAGTAGCCCACCGGTGTCGTTGGCGGCAACCCTGATCCCCTCGTCGCTCTTCAGCAATAGCTCGCCGCTTTGACTCAACAGCTTGCAGCGCTACAGCCAGTAGCCTCCTAGACTGCCACTAGTGTGCCGCCACCGTTCATCCCTCCAGGGCACGCCAGCCCAGCTGTGTCTGCTGCCACGTACTACCTGGTACAGCAGCAGACTCAGCGCCAGCGGCAGACAGTGACCTCCGTCCTTGGCCACACTCTAGGCGGCGGCCACAGGCAGAAGGACTTTGAGACGCCGCCGCCACCGCTTCAGGCCGGCAAGTAGTTTCGGAGCTGGGAGCTCAGCTTCCGGATCTGGGCGCAAGGTGAGGGCCTATGGGCATACTACACCCTCCCTTATGACTCCACCCAGGCCGACCAGCTGTATGACGCTGGTCGCGCCGTCCGTGCCCTCGTCCCAATTGCCCCTCCAGCTTCCTGCCCGGCCCTAGAGCCTTTCCTCGGCGACTTCACCTCTAGCGACATCCCAGACCCTGCAGCCGCATGGCACGTCCTCACCAAGCCCCATCGCCTATCCAGCGACGCTGAGATCAGCCGTCTGCTCCGGGATTTCAACTCCCTGCACATGGAGGAGACCGAGACGGTCACTGCCTACTGGCAGCGGGCGGAGGATATCCTTCGTTGTCTCGGCAAATCTGCTCCACCTCCTCTGTCCGCGCTCCTCACCATCAAGCGCGGCGCCACCAGCGCGTACGCGGACGTCTTCGTACACTACCCCCAGGACGTCCTCTCCACCATGGCGGCCCAGGGCACCCTCATGCCCTGGGCATACAAGCTCTTCCTCCGCATTGAGGAAGCTCGCCAGCAGTCCGAGATTCATCGCATGGAGGCTCTTGCATGCCCTGCCGTCGCCTCCCCCGTCGTAGCTACCTCATCGTCTTCGGGGTAGAAGAAGAAGAGCCAGAACAAGAAAGGCAAGGGTCCACCGTAACAGCAGCTGCAGCAGTCGTCGACCGGGTCCAACGGTGGTGGCTCGGTCTGCCACAACTATGGCCAGCCCGGGCACAGGTGGTACACGTGCCCTCTCCCGACGGACGAGGCGCATGTCATCGCCACCATGCGTCCCCAGCGTGAGCGCCGCCTCGCCTCTGCCGTCGTCGCTGCTGCTGGCCCTGACACTTCGACCTCGTCCAGCAGCTTCGCCCCTCTGACAGCTCTTCCAGTCTCGTAGACACTCGCGCCACAGTAGTACTACCCACAGCCATCGGCGCCTCCGTTCCCCTCGTCGGCAGTGTCCCTCCCTTACCCGAGCTCCGGTGCCGTCATTCTGCACTCGGTCTACACTCCCGGGCTGTCCTCTCGTGAGCGTCAGCTGGAGCAGTTCATCGCGCTCCAGCTCGGCCTGACCCGCCCTCCTCCCTAGGGGAGTGCGAGTTGCATCACTTCCTGCTCTCCTACCCTGCCTTGCATGAATGAGACTGATCTACGGTCATGTCGCATTTCCTCGTCTTTCACATCGTCTCCCGTGGTCTCCTCTACCCCTTCCTGTGACGACGTTGCATGGCTTAACGATTGGCAATCACGGTTCGCGCCTCCTTCCACCACGTCCGCATCCCTTTCTTGTTGCCATGTGACCGTTAGCGATTTGGCGAACCCGGTCCAGGACCCTGCTGAGACCTGGGTCATCAACTCCGGGACCACGCATCACTTGACGGCCTTTCGTGAGCCCTTGAGTATGCTCGGTATTGTAGGTGATGTCTCCGATGTCCGGACGGGCTTCGGATAGGTGTTGCCTGTCCGTGGTGTTGGCGTTCGTTTCTGTGGCCCTGCCAGTGATGTCTTTCTGACCGACATCCTCTTTGTCCCTGGTCTCGAGCTCACCCTCCTGTCCGTCACTACACTTGACTGCATGAGCATGGTCGTTGTGCACTCGCGTGGTGTTGGCACTGTGTCGTTGCGTCCGTCTGGTCTCGTAGTCCTGCACGCTACTGCCCGTGGCAACCTGTGGCATGTGTCCCGTGTCTCCTCCCCTTCCGTCTCCTCCCCGTCGGCCACCACAGGCCATGTGTTTGTCACCAGCACGCTTTCCCCTTTGCACACTCGCCTCTTACACCACCGCCTTTGCCACGTCCACTCCGCCGCCATAGACAGCATGCTCCGTACCTAGCCGGCCAAGGGCCTTGACCTGGAGACCTTTCCCCTCCCATGCCCCACCGAGTGCATTGATTGCGCTCAGGGGAAGATGCACCGGTCCACGTACCCTCTGTCTTCCTTCCGTGCATCTGCCCCTCTTGACCTTGTCCATTCGGACGTCATGGGCCCTCTCCCCACCGAGTCCATCGGCGAGCACGACCGCTATGTCCTCACCCTCTTTGACGACTACTCTCACTACCACTAGGTCTTCTGCCTTTGGCAGAAGAGCGATGTCGCCCGCACCATCCAGGACTGGCTTGTCCTTGCGGAGTGCGAGTGTGGCCACCCCCTTCGCCGCTTTTGCTCTGATCGCGGTGGTGAGTACATGGGCGAGGCCACGACCTTTCTCACCTCACACGGCACCCACCATAAGACATTCACGCCCTACACGCCCGCCCAGAACGGTGTTTTCAAACGGTGGAACCGTACCATGGCCGACGCCATCCGCACCATGCGGGTCGACTCCGGTCTCTCCGGTGGCTTCTACTTTGAAGCCATGGCCTACATGACCTAGGTCTGGAACCGGATTCCCCACGGTCCCCTCCCCCGCCAGTCCATACCTTACCAGCATTGGTGCGATCGGCGCACTGACCTCCGCCCGGCTCGCATCTGGGGCTGCGTGGCCGTGGTGTGGCTGCCTACCCCGCAATAGGGCGGCAAGCTCACCTCCCGTGGACGTCCTTGCACCTTCCTTGGTGTCTCTCGTCAGTCTAAGGCCTGGCGCTTCTGGGATCCCTGAGGGCACTGCATCGTCGAGTCCCGGGATGCACTCTTCTTCGAGGGCCTGTTTCCTCGCGACCTCATTCACTCTAGCTCGTCTATGTCTATCTCGTCGCGTCGGGGAGTGTGTCCATCCTCCGTCCTATCGCTTCCGGGTGGCACATCCCCCAGTCCCACTGAGCCGGCAGCCCCAGTCGCGTCTGTTGGTCCCTCCGGGCCGACAGCCCCAATCGCGTCCGCTGGTCCCTCTGAGCCGGCAGCCCTAGTCCTGTCTATCGGCCCCTCCGAGCTCACGGCCCCAGTCGTGTCTGCTGGTCTCTCCGAGTCGGCAGCCCCTGACGCGTCTGCTGGTCCCTCCGGGCCGGCAACCCCTGTCGTGTCCGCTGGCTCCTCCGGTCCGGCAGTCCTAGACCCGCCCGCCAGTCCCTCCGGGCCAACAGCCCAAGTCGCGTCCGCCGACTCATCCGGGCCAGCTGCCCCGGTTGCATCCGCTGGCCCCTCCGGGCCAGCAACCCCGTCTGCCTCCATTGGCCCGTCGGACTCAGTGCCATCTCTTGCCTTGCCACGCTACACACGTGGCCAAAGCGGTAGCCTCCGACCCAGACCGTCGGGGAGCGTGCGGACTGTCGCACCATGCTCCGTGGTGCCTCGACCCCCTGTGGCTCCACGTGTCTCCTCCACTCCCACCGTCGTGAGTGGGGACCTTGGCACCAAGGCCCTCAGCTTGACCACCTCGGCCATCATTGCAGACCTTCACCCGGGCTCCAAACTGGGATGCGCCATGCTCCATCACGAGCATCGGCACGCTGCCGTGGCTGCACTCGTACGCATCCCACAAGGGGCTCGAGATGCACATGCTCTCTCAGTCCGTTCCACAGCATGCCGGGAGAACCCAGCCACCCTACGTGAGGCACGAGCATCTCCTGAAGCCGCACACTGGGACGCTGCCTGTGCCAATGAGCTCGCTGCTATCCGACAGCACCATGTGTACGACCTTGTCGACCTTCCTCCAAGTCGGAAGGCCATCGGCGCCAAGTGGGTTTTTCGGCACAAGTGGAAGCGCGACGGGTCCTTGGACAAGTACAAGGCCCGCCTTACAGCCGAGGGGTTTGCCCAGATTCCTGGGGTCGACTACGACCAGATCTTTGCCCCAGTTGGCCGGTTCTCCACTAGCCCGGCGCTCTTCAGCCTGGTTGCCCAGCATGAGTGGGAGCTGCATCAGATGGATGTGAGCAACGCGTTCCTCCATGGCCCACTGGAGGGTGAGGAGCTCTACATGGTACAACCCCCAGGCTTCGACGATGGCACTGGGAGAGTCTGGCGACTGTGTAAAGCCCTCCATGGCCTGAAGCAGTCGCCTTGGTGCTGGAACCAAGAAATCAACAGCACGCTCCTTCGGGGCGGGCTCTATCGTAGCAGTTCTGACCCTGCACTATGTGTAAGTCCGCGAGGCTAGACATTCGTCACTGTTCTGGTTTACGTCGACGATCTTCTCATCGCGTCGCCAGACATGGCTGCCATCCAACGCGTCAAGGACTTGCTGCACGCCGCCTACCAGATGAATGATCTCGGATCTGCCAGTCTTCCTGGGCATGGAGCTCGAGCATGATCGCTCCCAGGGCGTCCTGCACATCCATCAGGCCGCCTACGTGCAGACTCTGTCCACCCGCTTTGCGGAGGACCTCCCACTCGTGCCAAGCGCATCCTCACCCATGTCACCCGACGGCCAGGTGAAGCTGAAGAGTCCCGACCCAGCCATCGTTGGGGAGCTAGTTGACGTGACCACGTACATGCGAGTCATCGGGTCACTGATGTTCGTGGCGATGACGATGCGCCCAGACATCGCGTTCGCCGTCAACCTCTTGGCCTAGTTCTCTCAGGAGTCGCATCACCTCCACTACGAGGCCACGATCCGAGTACTTTGCTATGTGGTCTCGACTCCTCGGTGAGGTCTCATGTTCCGCCGTCAGCCGTCTGTGGTCATGGTGGGATACACCGACAGTGACTGGGTCGGCAGTCCGGACGGTAAGAGTCGCACAAGCGGGATCTTTCTGATTGGCGGCACAGTTGTGTCCTGGTACAGTGGCAAGCAGGGGTGCATTGCATGCAGCACTGCTGAGGCTGAGTATGTGGCTCTTGGCTCAGGCGTATGTGAGAGTGTGTGGCTGCGTCGTTTGTTGTCCGAGTTGCGTCAGCCTGTCGCATCCATCACGTTGCATTGTGACAACGAGAGTGCCATGGCCATCGCCGACAATGACGGCGTGCATCACACACGCACAAAGCACATCAACGCTGAGTATCACGATGTGCGTTCGTTGTTGCATAACGGCAACATCAGCATCGTGTGGGTTGAGATAGCACGACAGTTGGCTGACTTCTTGACCAAGGCAATGAAGCGTGACTCGTTGAAGAAGCCCGTCAGTTCATTCGGCGTGCGTCCATGAGTTGCTCTCTTTGTCCTTGCTTGCATCTCTGCGTGGTCTGGGGGAGTCTGGTTGTTGTTTGTGTCTCTGCCCGCACATGTGCACTACGCCTCTGAGTCATGGGGGAGTGTTGGTTTTCGCGCATCTCTCATTGTACTCTCTTATGTCCTTCCGGCTTGTGTACATCGGCCCGCAGATGACTGACAGTGAGACTCGACGCTGCTGGAGTGTCGCGCGGTGGAGCCAACGCGCGCTGAGGCCTACACACCGTTTGCTGGAGCCTCCTCCCTACGGCGATGCGAGGCCTGCCGATGGAGCTGAGCGGCATCGGCAGGCCTCCGCGGCGGTCGAGCCGCCGGCGGTCAATGCCACTGCAGATGCTGTTTCCATGCACTCAGCTCTGTTTCTGGTTGTGGCATTGCGTCTGTATCGTCATGCTATGCCTAGGGTCCGTGTCTCCTGCTGTGTGGCCCTGCTTGGCGTCACTGACTGTCGTAGGCACTGCCTGGGTTCGGGCAGCCATAACTCTTTGCTGCTATTTTTCTAGCTGATTCTGACCGCACGACGGCGTTCGCAGCGTTGGTATTATGGTATGGTCCAGTTTTCAGGCAAAACAGACGACGCCCCGGGTTTTGGGCTGTCGGGCGTCTGGCAGGGCTCATCGAGAAAACCCTGCCTGCCAGAAAATAGGTCTAGGGTTATTTTCTGATTGGCTGGTTAGCTGAGTAACAAGTTCTACACTAGTGGGGGGGAGCTAGAACTTGGAGGGGTCTCCCATTGTTGCTCATTCTTCATTCCTAGTCAGTCACTTTTAGTTTTTAGCTGCTTCCTGGCGTTAACAGTGGCGAGCGCATTTCTGGGTAACAAACACAGAGCTTCCAGACTTAGACCCTAGAGCAGCAGACTAAGGGGGCAGCTGACTTAAGCAACGAGCGTGGAAGCCCGCACACTGCATCAACAACGCTGCTACCCCAACCTGCTGCGTAGGTTTTCTAACTGAAGATGTGAGAAGGGAATTTTGTATGCTTCAAAAACATGAAATTAGTCAATGGTGATGAAGAGGAAGCCCAAATTTTGAAATGTGATAAATCATAGGATAAATCTGAGAAAGGTGCCTATTTCGACCCCCCTCTTGACGCGGGCTGCCTGCCGTCGGAGGTGGTACCTGGATGATGCCGTCGCACTTCCTAGTTTAGCGGAGGGGCCTGTTTTGGGAGAGTCCTCCCATCGGATGCCTGTGTGAGTGGGGAAAATGATCATGTCGACAGCCTTCAAATTCACCGTTGGACGGGGCAAAGGGTAGCAAACCCGACGGATGGAATTGAAAAAATATGTTTGTGCGTTACCGACACATCTCGCTTATGGTAATCCGTGTTCAAGAACTAACTGAGCAAAAAAAATGACTAATCAGAAACGGGGTACACACATCGATGGCCAATGAGAACTGTCGCATATTCGGCACGATCCGTGCGTCGGACGTTTCTCGCGGTTAAGGTTTGTAAGGGTCGCGTTTGTCGATCCATATGAGTTGGAGCTAAGCCAGCGCAAAACTTCGGCGAGCCTGCACTACAGACACCAAGGTTGTCATGAAGTAGCATCACGGTTAATCTGGCCGTTAGATCAGTACACGCGGTAATGGACACCGATGGTATCGGGTCCTCATATGTATACGGCTCGGTACGAGGCATGAACGAGACATGAGAATCCGAACTAGTCATTATCTGTGGTCCTCTCCGCGAAACAAGCGCTTACCTTCGTCGTGATTTGGACACGTCACTTCGCGTCCAGGCGGGGCGCAAACAGTGCAACTCAGAAATTTTTGCCCTAGATTATATTATGGTTTTCAATCATTGTTTCATTATAATGTACCAAGATGATGTTCATAAGAATACTCGTCGTTTACTTTCTTCGGAAGATCTCAGTCTGAAGATTTCCCCTATAAACCCTGTCATTAGTAACAAGTGTCAATGCTGCACGCAAAGCGTGCACAGGGTTACGAAGTATGTGGACTAGATACGTTAGTGCCCCTTATATTCGACCCTTTTCAGGAATGAAAATTAGTGCTAGTTGAATTGACCCTAATTTATAGCCTACTGATTTTGATCCTGCTTCGTCCATGGGTACTCTGTTAACATTATGCTAAGTATTGGTCGTAATGCCGGTTCAATACCCTAGGCTGTCCTCGTAACTTGGAATGGTGTCAACTTGAATGTCGAACGTGGAATGCGAAGCGTGCCCCTTCCTCGCTTTGCACTTCGCGCGAAGTGCGGAGTGTGGAAGAGGCCTAATGTGTTCCAACGGGACAGATCTTTCCTGACAGCGTGCTTAGCCATAAGGAAAGGACACTGTGCATTGGAAGAAGATTCAAAGCACAGACTGCCACGTTCCGTGCGTAGTGCCCCTAGCACTACACACTTTTCAGGTATTTGAGCAATTTCCTCATCTCACCCTTGCCTTGGAATTGCATGCAGAGGAACGGAGTTTTTGTAGTTTTCAAAGTGTTTCGTCCATGACAGAAGAATTAAGTATGTGCCTGAATGGTCGAATGAAAATGATTGTTTTGTTAGAACGCAAGGGGCCCTACTGTACCCTTTCCTTAAAAGACAAAGGAATTTTGGAGATCTTTATCGTCGCATGGATACAAATGCATTGAAATCATCTGATTCACCACATTAGAATGGCTCATGCTCAATTATGTTCTACATTCTAGAGCACCACTAGAAGACTTCAAATTATGTATTTCTTAACCCTTGCATTCTAAATGCGCCATGACCAGTTGTTTGAATGTAGAATGACCGTAGTAATGTATGTAATATCTTGGGGCTTCAACTGGTTGTGCGCCACATGGAGACATGCAATCGGATTTTGATGAGTTACATCTTTCATGATTCAACGTCTATTTCATTGATGTACGTCTCTTCAATCTACGCATGTTTGTTTTGTACCATGCTCATGTTGGATAGAAAATCCAGAAAAAAACGTGTACGCTATGTCTCACCAATGAAAACCTACATTTATGTCTTCAACTGCATCTACGTTTAAGATAATGCCTATGTCTGTGTATGAATCCACGTCTATGTTTATGTTGACATGTATGTTTGTTTCCACATGAAGCTTTATGCATATGTATATGTATCTATAGTTTTTCACATCCATGTTTGCATTGACCTCAACTTCTACATTCACGTCAACGTGAACGTGGGATGGGAATAGTGATAGTTCTTAGATCGGGGGTAGTCCAGACATTTTCCGCTCGAAGTGGGGCCATCGAGTTATTAGCCGAGGGCCCAAGAGCTTCAGCCCTTCAAGGGTCGAGTGATGCCGGAACGTGACGACCATGAGGGATGGCTCACACCCGATGGTGGGCCAGCATTGTTTCAACGTGACTGCCGTGGGGCGTGAATCGCCTCATGGCTCATTGCTGTCGCGGTCCAGCGTGAAGACGGTTGACCCGGCTCTTTGTGACACACGTAGTTCGGTCGGCGAAAACCACAAGTTTGCGGTTCGGTTCGGAAGCCCGCACCGCGAATCTGTGCTTCTTTCTAGTTTTTGTACTGCTCGTCGTCTGTCCTTCAGGTCCGCTTCTCTGCCCTGCTCCGTCCATCGGTCTCACTCAGTTTAGTTTGTAGAGCAGCAGGTACCAAAAGAGGAGAAGCACCAGTGGAGGCAGCAACACCAGCACGGGTAGCAGCACCAGCGACACCAGCAACGCCAGCAGCAGGAGCAACACCACACCGTGCATGCGCACCATGCGTTCGTACGTGCGTGCTTGCATGCGTGTGTGCGTGCGTGCGTGCGTGCTTGCGTGCGTGCGTGCGTGCGTGCGTGCGTGCGTGCGTGCAAGCGAGCGTACGTGCGCACGAGCGTGGGGGTGCGCGTGCGTGCGGACGGGCAGGCGAGGTTGAGCGAGGTGCAGGGAGGGGAGACGGAGGGGAGGCTGAGGGGAGGGGGGGTGGAGGCAGAGGAAAGGCGGAGGGG
>SZWC01018876.1:44153-54983 GCA_023375785.1 Penium margaritaceum | reverse complement strand
CTTTACTGTTGTGTGCCTAGTGCCGAGTCTTTACTGTTGAGTGCCTAGTGCCGAGTCTTTACTGTTGAGTGACTAGTGCCGAGTCTTTACTGTTGAGTGACTAGTGCCGAGTCTTTACTGTTGAGTGACTAGTGCCGTGTCTTGACTGTTGAGTGCCTAGTGCCGAGTCTTTACTGTTGAGCGCCTAGTGCTGAGTCTTTACTGTTGAGGGCCTAGTGCCGAGTCATTACTGTTGAGTGACTAGTGCCGAGTCTTTATTGTTGAGTGCCTAGTGCCGAGTCTTTACTGTTGAGTGACTAGTGCCGAGTCTTTACTGTTGAGTGACTAGTGCCGAGTCTTGACTGTTGAGTGCCTAGTGCCGAGTCTTTACTGTTCAGCGCCTAGTGCCGAGTCTTTACTGTTCAGCGCCTAGTGCCGAGTCTTTACTGTTGAGTGACTAGTGCCGAGTCTTTACTGTTGAGTGCCTAGTGCCGAGTCTTGACTGTTGAGTGCCTAGTGCCGAGTCTTGACTGTTGAGTGCCTAGTGCCGAGTCTTGACTGTTGAGTGACTAGTGCTGAGTCTTTACTGTTGAGTGACTAGTGCCGAGTCTTGAGTGTTGAGTGCCTAGTGCCGAGTCTTTTCTGTTGACTGCCTAGTGCCGAGTCTTTACTGTTGAGTGCCTAGTGCCGAGACTTTACTGTTGAGTGCCTAGTGCCGAGTCTTTACTGTTGAGTGACTAGTGCGGAGTCTTTACTGTTGAGTGCCTAGTGCCGAGACTTTACTGTTGAGTGCCTAGTGCCGAGTCTTTACTGTTGAGTGCCTAGTGCCGAGTCTTGACTGTTGAGTGTCTAGTGCCGAGACTTTACTGTTGACTTCCTAGTGCTGAGTCTTTACATTTGAGCGCCTAGTGCCGAGTCTTTACTGTTGAGTGCCTAGTGCCGAGTCTTTACTGTTGAGTGACTAGTTCCGAGTCTTTACTGTTGAGTGACTAGTGCCGAGTCTTTACTGTTGAGTGCCGAGTGCCGAGTCTTGACTGTTGAGTGTCTAGTGCCGAGACTTTACTGTTGACTTCCTAGTGCTGAGTCTTTACTTTTGAGCGGCTAGTGCCGAGTCTTTACTGTTGAGTGCCGAGTGCCGAGTCTTGACTGTTGAGTGTCTAGTGCCGAGACTTTACTGTTGACTTCCTAGTGCTGAGTCTTTACTTTTGAGCGGCTAGTGCCGAGTCTTTACTGTTGAGTGCCGAGTGCCGAGTCTTGACTGTTGAGTGTCTAGTGCCGAGACTTTACTGTTGACTTCCTAGTGCTGAGTCTTTACTTTTGAGCGGCTAGTGCCGAGTCTTTACTGTTGAGTGCCGAGTGCCGAGTCTTGACTGTTGAGTGTCTAGTGCCGAGACTTTACTGTTGACTTCCTAGTGCTGAGTCTTTACTTTTGAGCGGCTAGTGCCGAGTCTTTACTGTTGAGTGCCGAGTGCCGAGTCTTGACTGTTGAGTGTCTAGTGCCGAGACTTTACTGTTGACTTCCTAGTGCTGAGTCTTTACTTTTGAGCGGCTAGTGCCGAGTCTTTACTGTTGAGTGCCGAGTGCCGAGTCTTGACTGTTGAGTGTCTAGTGCCGAGACTTTACTGTTGACTTCCTAGTGCTGAGTCTTTACTTTTGAGCGGCTAGTGCCGAGTCTTTACTGTTGAGTGCCGAGTGCCGAGTCTTGACTGTTGAGTGTCTAGTGCCGAGACTTTACTGTTGACTTCCTAGTGCTGAGTCTTTACTTTTGAGCGGCTAGTGCCGAGTCTTTACTGTTGAGTGCCGAGTGCCGAGTCTTGACTGTTGAGTGTCTAGTGCCGAGACTTTACTGTTGACTTCCTAGTGCTGAGTCTTTACTTTTGAGCGGCTAGTGCCGAGTCTTTACTGTTGAGTGCCGAGTGCCGAGTCTTGACTGTTGAGTGTCTAGTGCCGAGACTTTACTGTTGACTTCCTAGTGCTGAGTCTTTACTTTTGAGCGGCTAGTGCCGAGTCTTTACTGTTGAGTGCCGAGTGCCGAGTCTTGACTGTTGAGTGTCTAGTGCCGAGACTTTACTGTTGACTTCCTAGTGCTGAGTCTTTACTTTTGAGCGGCTAGTGCCGAGTCTTTACTGTTGAGTGCCGAGTGCCGAGTCTTGACTGTTGAGTGTCTAGTGCCGAGACTTTACTGTTGACTTCCTAGTGCTGAGTCTTTACTTTTGAGCGGCTAGTGCCGAGTCTTTACTGTTGAGTGCCGAGTGCCGAGTCTTGACTGTTGAGTGTCTAGTGCCGAGACTTTACTGTTGACTTCCTAGTGCTGAGTCTTTACTTTTGAGCGGCTAGTGCCGAGTCTTTACTGTTGAGTGCCGAGTGCCGAGTCTTGACTGTTGAGTGTCTAGTGCCGAGACTTTACTGTTGACTTCCTAGTGCTGAGTCTTTACTTTTGAGCGGCTAGTGCCGAGTCTTTACTGTTGAGTGCCGAGTGCCGAGTCTTGACTGTTGAGTGTCTAGTGCCGAGACTTTACTGTTGACTTCCTAGTGCTGAGTCTTTACTTTTGAGCGGCTAGTGCCGAGTCTTTACTGTTGAGTGCCGAGTGCCGAGTCTTGACTGTTGAGTGTCTAGTGCCGAGACTTTACTGTTGACTTCCTAGTGCTGAGTCTTTACTTTTGAGCGGCTAGTGCCGAGTCTTTACTGTTGAGTGCCGAGTGCCGAGTCTTGACTGTTGAGTGTCTAGTGCCGAGACTTTACTGTTGACTTCCTAGTGCTGAGTCTTTACTTTTGAGCGGCTAGTGCCGAGTCTTTACTGTTGAGTGCCGAGTGCCGAGTCTTGACTGTTGAGTGTCTAGTGCCGAGACTTTACTGTTGACTTCCTAGTGCTGAGTCTTTACTTTTGAGCGGCTAGTGCCGAGTCTTTACTGTTGAGTGCCGAGTGCCGAGTCTTGACTGTTGAGTGTCTAGTGCCGAGACTTTACTGTTGACTTCCTAGTGCTGAGTCTTTACTTTTGAGCGGCTAGTGCCGAGTCTTTACTGTTGAGTGCCGAGTGCCGAGTCTTGACTGTTGAGTGTCTAGTGCCGAGACTTTACTGTTGACTTCCTAGTGCTGAGTCTTTACTTTTGAGCGGCTAGTGCCGAGTCTTTACTGTTGAGTGCCGAGTGCCGAGTCTTGACTGTTGAGTGTCTAGTGCCGAGACTTTACTGTTGACTTCCTAGTGCTGAGTCTTTACTTTTGAGCGGCTAGTGCCGAGTCTTTACTGTTGAGTGCCGAGTGCCGAGTCTTGACTGTTGAGTGTCTAGTGCCGAGACTTTACTGTTGACTTCCTAGTGCTGAGTCTTTACTTTTGAGCGGCTAGTGCCGAGTCTTTACTGTTGAGTGCCGAGTGCCGAGTCTTGACTGTTGAGTGTCTAGTGCCGAGACTTTACTGTTGACTTCCTAGTGCTGAGTCTTTACTTTTGAGCGGCTAGTGCCGAGTCTTTACTGTTGAGTGCCGAGTGCCGAGTCTTGACTGTTGAGTGTCTAGTGCCGAGACTTTACTGTTGACTTCCTAGTGCTGAGTCTTTACTTTTGAGCGGCTAGTGCCGAGTCTTTACTGTTGAGTGCCGAGTGCCGAGTCTTGACTGTTGAGTGTCTAGTGCCGAGACTTTACTGTTGACTTCCTAGTGCTGAGTCTTTACTTTTGAGCGGCTAGTGCCGAGTCTTTACTGTTGAGTGCCGAGTGCCGAGTCTTGACTGTTGAGTGTCTAGTGCCGAGACTTTACTGTTGACTTCCTAGTGCTGAGTCTTTACTTTTGAGCGGCTAGTGCCGAGTCTTTACTGTTGAGTGCCGAGTGCCGAGTCTTGACTGTTGAGTGTCTAGTGCCGAGACTTTACTGTTGACTTCCTAGTGCTGAGTCTTTACTTTTGAGCGGCTAGTGCCGAGTCTTTACTGTTGAGTGCCGAGTGCCGAGTCTTGACTGTTGAGTGTCTAGTGCCGAGACTTTACTGTTGACTTCCTAGTGCTGAGTCTTTACTTTTGAGCGGCTAGTGCCGAGTCTTTACTGTTGAGTGCCGAGTGCCGAGTCTTGACTGTTGAGTGTCTAGTGCCGAGACTTTACTGTTGACTTCCTAGTGCTGAGTCTTTACTTTTGAGCGGCTAGTGCCGAGTCTTTACTGTTGAGTGCCGAGTGCCGAGTCTTGACTGTTGAGTGTCTAGTGCCGAGACTTTACTGTTGACTTCCTAGTGCTGAGTCTTTACTTTTGAGCGGCTAGTGCCGAGTCTTTACTGTTGAGTGCCGAGTGCCGAGTCTTGACTGTTGAGTGTCTAGTGCCGAGACTTTACTGTTGACTTCCTAGTGCTGAGTCTTTACTTTTGAGCGGCTAGTGCCGAGTCTTTACTGTTGAGTGCCGAGTGCCGAGTCTTGACTGTTGAGTGTCTAGTGCCGAGACTTTACTGTTGACTTCCTAGTGCTGAGTCTTTACTTTTGAGCGGCTAGTGCCGAGTCTTTACTGTTGAGTGCCGAGTGCCGAGTCTTGACTGTTGAGTGTCTAGTGCCGAGACTTTACTGTTGACTTCCTAGTGCTGAGTCTTTACTTTTGAGCGGCTAGTGCCGAGTCTTTACTGTTGAGTGCCGAGTGCCGAGTCTTGACTGTTGAGTGTCTAGTGCCGAGACTTTACTGTTGACTTCCTAGTGCTGAGTCTTTACTTTTGAGCGGCTAGTGCCGAGTCTTTACTGTTGAGTGCCGAGTGCCGAGTCTTGACTGTTGAGTGTCTAGTGCCGAGACTTTACTGTTGACTTCCTAGTGCTGAGTCTTTACTTTTGAGCGGCTAGTGCCGAGTCTTTACTGTTGAGTGCCGAGTGCCGAGTCTTGACTGTTGAGTGTCTAGTGCCGAGACTTTACTGTTGACTTCCTAGTGCTGAGTCTTTACTTTTGAGCGGCTAGTGCCGAGTCTTTACTGTTGAGTGCCGAGTGCCGAGTCTTGACTGTTGAGTGTCTAGTGCCGAGACTTTACTGTTGACTTCCTAGTGCTGAGTCTTTACTTTTGAGCGGCTAGTGCCGAGTCTTTACTGTTGAGTGCCGAGTGCCGAGTCTTGACTGTTGAGTGTCTAGTGCCGAGACTTTACTGTTGACTTCCTAGTGCTGAGTCTTTACTTTTGAGCGGCTAGTGCCGAGTCTTTACTGTTGAGTGCCGAGTGCCGAGTCTTGACTGTTGAGTGTCTAGTGCCGAGACTTTACTGTTGACTTCCTAGTGCTGAGTCTTTACTTTTGAGCGGCTAGTGCCGAGTCTTTACTGTTGAGTGCCGAGTGCCGAGTCTTGACTGTTGAGTGTCTAGTGCCGAGACTTTACTGTTGACTTCCTAGTGCTGAGTCTTTACTTTTGAGCGGCTAGTGCCGAGTCTTTACTGTTGAGTGCCGAGTGCCGAGTCTTGACTGTTGAGTGTCTAGTGCCGAGACTTTACTGTTGACTTCCTAGTGCTGAGTCTTTACTTTTGAGCGGCTAGTGCCGAGTCTTTACTGTTGAGTGCCGAGTGCCGAGTCTTGACTGTTGAGTGTCTAGTGCCGAGACTTTACTGTTGACTTCCTAGTGCTGAGTCTTTACTTTTGAGCGGCTAGTGCCGAGTCTTTACTGTTGAGTGCCGAGTGCCGAGTCTTGACTGTTGAGTGTCTAGTGCCGAGACTTTACTGTTGACTTCCTAGTGCTGAGTCTTTACTTTTGAGCGGCTAGTGCCGAGTCTTTACTGTTGAGTGCCGAGTGCCGAGTCTTGACTGTTGAGTGACTAGTGCCGAGTCTCTCCTGTTGAGTGCCTAGTGCCGAGTCTTTACTGTTGAGTGCCCAGTGCCGAGTCTTGACTGTTGAGTGCCTAGTGCCGAGTCTTTACTGTTGACTGCCTAGTGCCGAGTCTTTACTGTTGAGTGCCTACTGCCGAGTCTTTACTGTTGAGTGACTTGTGCCGAGTATTTACTGTTGAGTGCCTAGTGCCGAGTCTTGACTGTTTAGTGCCTAGTGCCGAGTCTTTACTCTTGAGTGCCTAGTGCCGAGTCTTTACTGTTGAGTGCGTAGTGCCGAGTCTTTACTGTTGAGTCACTAGTGCCGAGTCTTTACTGTTGAGTGCCTAGTGCCGAGTCTATACTGTTGAGTGCCTAGTGCCGAGTCTTGACTGTTGAGTGCCTAGTGCCGACTCTTTACTGTTGAGTGCCTAGTGCCGAGTCTTTACTGTTGAGTGCCTAGTGCCGAGTCTTTACTGTTGAGTGCCTAGTGCCGAGTCATGTCTGTTGAGTGCCTAGTACCGAGTCTTTACTGTTGAGTGCCTAGTGCCGAGTCTTGACTGTTGAGTGCCCTGTTCCAAGTCTTTACTGTTGAGTGCCTAGTGCCGAGTCTTTACTGTTGAGTGCCTAGTGCGGAGTCTTTACTGTTGCGTGCCTAGCGCCGAGTCTTTACTGTTGAGTGCCTAGTGCCGAGTCTTTACTGTTGAGTGCCTAGTGCCGAGTCTTTACCTATGAGTGCCTAGTGCCCAGTCTTGACTGTTGAGTGACTAGTGCCGAGTCTTTACTGTTGAGTGACTAGTGCTGAGTCTTGACTGTTGACTGCCTAGTGCCGAGTCTTTACTGTTGAGTGCCTAGTGCCGAGTCTTTACTGTTGAGTGCCTAGTGCCTAGTGCCGAGTTTTTACTGTTGAGTGACTAGTGCCGAGTCTTTACTGTTGAGTGCCTAGTGCTGAGTCTTTACTGTTTAGTGCCTAGTGCCGAGTCTTTACTGTTGAGTGACTAGTGCCGAGTCTTGACTGTTAAGTGCCTAGTGCCGAGTCTTTACTGTTGCGTGCCTAGTGCCGAGTCTTTACTGTTGCGTGCCTAGTGCCGAGTCTTTACTGTTGCGTGCCTAGTGCCGAGTCTTTACTGTTGCGTGCCTAGTGCCGAGTCTTTACTGTTGCGTGCCTAGTGCCGAGTCTTTACTGTTGCGTGCCTAGTGCCGAGTCTTTACTGTTGCGTGCCTAGTGCCGAGTCTTTACTGTTGCGTGCCTAGTGCCGAGTCTTTACTGTTGCGTGCCTAGTGCCGAGTCTTTACTGTTGCGTGCCTAGTGCCGAGTCTTTACTGTTGCGTGCCTAGTGCCGAGTCTTTACTGTTGCGTGCCTAGTGCCGAGTCTTTACTGTTGCGTGCCTAGTGCCGAGTCTTTACTGTTGCGTGCCTAGTGCCGAGTCTTTACTGTTGCGTGCCTAGTGCCGAGTCTTTACTGTTGCGTGCCTAGTGCCGAGTCTTTACTGTTGCGTGCCTAGTGCCGAGTCTTTACTGTTGCGTGCCTAGTGCCGAGTCTTTACTGTTGCGTGCCTAGTGCCGAGTCTTTACTGTTGCGTGCCTAGTGCCGAGTCTTTACTGTTGCGTGCCTAGTGCCGAGTCTTTACTGTTGCGTGCCTAGTGCCGAGTCTTTACTGTTGCGTGCCTAGTGCCGAGTCTTTACTGTTGCGTGCCTAGTGCCGAGTCTTTACTGTTGCGTGCCTAGTGCCGAGTCTTTACTGTTGCGTGCCTAGTGCCGAGTCTTTACTGTTGCGTGCCTAGTGCCGAGTCTTTACTGTTGCGTGCCTAGTGCCGAGTCTTTACTGTTGCGTGCCTAGTGCCGAGTCTTTACTGTTGCGTGCCTAGTGCCGAGTCTTTACTGTTGCGTGCCTAGTGCCGAGTCTTTACTGTTGCGTGCCTAGTGCCGAGTCTTTACTGTTGCGTGCCTAGTGCCGAGTCTTTACTGTTGCGTGCCTAGTGCCGAGTCTTTACTGTTGCGTGCCTAGTGCCGAGTCTTTACTGTTGCGTGCCTAGTGCCGAGTCTTTACTGTTGCGTGCCTAGTGCCGAGTCTTTACTGTTGCGTGCCTAGTGCCGAGTCTTTACTGTTGCGTGCCTAGTGCCGAGTCTTTACTGTTGCGTGCCTAGTGCCGAGTCTTTACTGTTGCGTGCCTAGTGCCGAGTCTTTACTGTTGCGTGCCTAGTGCCGAGTCTTTACTGTTGCGTGCCTAGTGCCGAGTCTTTACTGTTGCGTGCCTAGTGCCGAGTCTTTACTGTTGCGTGCCTAGTGCCGAGTCTTTACTGTTGCGTGCCTAGTGCCGAGTCTTTACTGTTGCGTGCCTAGTGCCGAGTCTTTACTGTTGCGTGCCTAGTGCCGAGTCTTTACTGTTGCGTGCCTAGTGCCGAGTCTTTACTGTTGCGTGCCTAGTGCCGAGTCTTTACTGTTGCGTGCCTAGTGCCGAGTCTTTACTGTTGCGTGCCTAGTGCCGAGTCTTTACTGTTGCGTGCCTAGTGCCGAGTCTTTACTGTTGCGTGCCTAGTGCCGAGTCTTTACTGTTGCGTGCCTAGTGCCGAGTCTTTACTGTTGCGTGCCTAGTGCCGAGTCTTTACTGTTGCGTGCCTAGTGCCGAGTCTTTACTGTTGCGTGCCTAGTGCCGAGTCTTTACTGTTGCGTGCCTAGTGCCGAGTCTTTACTGTTGCGTGCCTAGTGCCGAGTCTTTACTGTTGCGTGCCTAGTGCCGAGTCTTTACTGTTGCGTGCCTAGTGCCGAGTCTTTACTGTTGCGTGCCTAGTGCCGAGTCTTTACTGTTGCGTGCCTAGTGCCGAGTCTTTACTGTTGCGTGCCTAGTGCCGAGTCTTTACTGTTGCGTGCCTAGTGCCGAGTCTTTACTGTTGCGTGCCTAGTGCCGAGTCTTTACTGTTGCGTGCCTAGTGCCGAGTCTTTACTGTTGCGTGCCTAGTGCCGAGTCTTTACTGTTGCGTGCCTAGTGCCGAGTCTTTACTGTTGCGTGCCTAGTGCCGAGTCTTTACTGTTGCGTGCCTAGTGCCGAGTCTTTACTGTTGCGTGCCTAGTGCCGAGTCTTTACTGTTGCGTGCCTAGTGCCGAGTCTTTACTGTTGCGTGCCTAGTGCCGAGTCTTTACTGTTGCGTGCCTAGTGCCGAGTCTTTACTGTTGCGTGCCTAGTGCCGAGTCTTTACTGTTGCGTGCCTAGTGCCGAGTCTTTACTGTTGCGTGCCTAGTGCCGAGTCTTTACTGTTGCGTGCCTAGTGCCGAGTCTTTACTGTTGCGTGCCTAGTGCCGAGTCTTTACTGTTGCGTGCCTAGTGCCGAGTCTTTACTGTTGCGTGCCTAGTGCCGAGTCTTTACTGTTGCGTGCCTAGTGCCGAGTCTTTACTGTTGCGTGCCTAGTGCCGAGTCTTTACTGTTGCGTGCCTAGTGCCGAGTCTTTACTGTTGCGTGCCTAGTGCCGAGTCTTTACTGTTGCGTGCCTAGTGCCGAGTCTTTACTGTTGCGTGCCTAGTGCCGAGTCTTTACTGTTGCGTGCCTAGTGCCGAGTCTTTACTGTTGCGTGCCTAGTGCCGAGTCTTTACTGTTGCGTGCCTAGTGCCGAGTCTTTACTGTTGCGTGCCTAGTGCCGAGTCTTTACTGTTGCGTGCCTAGTGCCGAGTCTTTACTGTTGCGTGCCTAGTGCCGAGTCTTTACTGTTGCGTGCCTAGTGCCGAGTCTTTACTGTTGCGTGCCTAGTGCCGAGTCTTTACTGTTGCGTGCCTAGTGCCGAGTCTTTACTGTTGCGTGCCTAGTGCCGAGTCTTTACTGTTGCGTGCCTAGTGCCGAGTCTTTACTGTTGCGTGCCTAGTGCCGAGTCTTTACTGTTGCGTGCCTAGTGCCGAGTCTTTACTGTTGCGTGCCTAGTGCCGAGTCTTTACTGTTGCGTGCCTAGTGCCGAGTCTTTACTGTTGCGTGCCTAGTGCCGAGTCTTTACTGTTGCGTGCCTAGTGCCGAGTCTTTACTGTTGCGTGCCTAGTGCCGAGTCTTTACTGTTGCGTGCCTAGTGCCGAGTCTTTACTGTTGCGTGCCTAGTGCCGAGTCTTTACTGTTGCGTGCCTAGTGCCGAGTCTTTACTGTTGCGTGCCTAGTGCCGAGTCTTTACTGTTGCGTGCCTAGTGCCGAGTCTTTACTGTTGCGTGCCTAGTGCCGAGTCTTTACTGTTGCGTGCCTAGTGCCGAGTCTTTACTGTTGCGTGCCTAGTGCCGAGTCTTTACTGTTGCGTGCCTAGTGCCGAGTCTTTACTGTTGCGTGCCTAGTGCCGAGTCTTTACTGTTGCGTGCCTAGTGCCGAGTCTTTACTGTTGCGTGCCTAGTGCCGAGTCTTTACTGTTGCGTGCCTAGTGCCGAGTCTTTACTGTTGCGTGCCTAGTGCCGAGTCTTTACTGTTGCGTGCCTAGTGCCGAGTCTTTACTGTTGCGTGCCTAGTGCCGAGTCTTTACTGTTGCGTGCCTAGTGCCGAGTCTTTACTGTTGCGTGCCTAGTGCCGAGTCTTTACTGTTGCGTGCCTAGTGCCGAGTCTTTACTGTTGAGTGACTAGTGCCGAGTCTTTACTGTTGAGTGACTAGTGCCGAGTCTTGACTGTTGAGTGCCTAGTGCCGAGTCTTGACTGTTGAGTGCCTAGTGCCGAGACTTTACTGTTGAGTGTCTGTAAGACAAGAGATTCTCACTCCGGGTGATATCCGACGCTAACACCTGCCCAATCTGGGTGCTACATCTGGATGCTCAGTTTGGGCTCTCAAATTGAATGTTCAATCCGTCCGGATTGAACCGGATCCGGACGGATTCGTCCGGACCCGTCCGGACGCTCACATCGATGCTCCACCTGGGTCCTCACTCCAACTCCCGAAGAATCATCCTGCCTCCTGATGACCATCGTACACCAAAATGTTACCATTGAATTACATTTTAACTCTTCGCAATGTTGACCCTGGTCTGTTTCTGTGCGCAGTGACAGATTCCCCGGACATCCTGAGTCGGTGGACACGATAGTCAAGGTGAGTGAGTGAGCGAAAGAGCCTCGCATATCAAGGTCTCACCCACCTGCACGGTAGAGATGGCATTGGG
>SZWC01018876.1:8671-22737 GCA_023375785.1 Penium margaritaceum | reverse complement strand
GAGAGAGAGAGAGAGAGAGAGAGAGAGAGAGACAGAGAGAGATAGAGAGAGAGGGGGGTGGGGGGGGGGAGATAGAGAGAGAGAGAGAGAGAGAGAGAGAGAGAGAGAGAGAGAGAACACGATGCCATGATATCCCTTGATGTGCTCCATACATGATGATGTCATTCCATTGCATAAAAAATGAAAATGAAGTCTGATTGGCATGAACTTCAGGCTTTCTTTCCAAAAAATCTGTATGAACTCAAGAGTTTGGGAGCCGGAACAAAGGGGACCCCCTTCCTTGGCGTACGTGATGCATTTGTGATGCCCATCCACCTATACGCAATCTTCGGTCGCTCCTTCTGTCTCCACCCGGCCGGTCACACCCATGTCTGCCGAGTGCAAACGTCAGCCGGAGCAGTCTCTCACTCATCTCGTGCACCTGAACAATTAGGGAGGTGAGGGTGCAACTGCACTGCCTAGAGGTCTTGGGTGTCAGTCTGACTCTGTTTTTTTAGGGGAACTGTCAGGGTCTGTTTAGGGCTGTTGTCCTGGGAATGTGCCATGAATTAAGCACTGAAAGTCTGTGACCTTTCCCCGTTGTCTTGCTTCAGGTGGTCAGTCCTCTCTGTCCCGACCCACTGTTGGTACCATCGCCACTCATGGTGTTCTTCCCACTGTTCGGGTGTCTGGTGGCTTCAGGAGCCAGCCACCATATGACTTATACTTGCGCCGTGTTTTTCAACCTTGGGCCCATTGGTTATGTCCGCTTTGTTCGTACTGGCTATGTCTCACTTGGCGCAGGCACACGTGAGAGCGTCTTGCCGTGTTGGTCATTGGCATGATTGTGAATTCCCATCCGGTGTATCATGTTGCGCTGTGACAACCAAAGCACAAAATCTATCACCGAGCGTGATGGCATGCACCCCACACACACGAAGAATGTGAACGTTGAGCATCTTGTGCGTGAGGGTGTTGCGGTAGGAGATGATCCAATTGTCTGGGAGGAAACTCTACAGCAGCATGCTGACTTCCTCATGAAGGCACTGGGCAACAACGTCTTCAAGACTGCTGTGCATGCTATTGGCTTGCTGCAATTCCATGATATTCCTGGGTGATGCTTGTGGTGAAAGTGCTGCGACCATCCGTCTGTACAACGTATCACTGTCTTACGTTCCGTCTCGTTGTGTGCCTTGTACATATGTCGCCTGTGGGTCATGGAGGAGTGTTGTTGTTTCACTCCTGGACACATGATGACCTCTGGGCCTGCTGCACATGCATGGCCTCTGCAGGTGAATGACTCGACGGCATTTGGCAATACCCCATCCAGCGACATGAGGAGTCACCATGTTGAAGGGAATGTTGAAACACAAGTGCAGCGTGATCTAAAGTTGAGCAGCAAGGCATTCTACATGATTATATTACTTCACACATTGTGCCTGATTATGGTTTATGGTACTTCAACGGTTTTGTGCTGGAAGGGGGGGCTTGCTTGGATTATTTAGCTAGCCCAGGTGTGACCTCCTAGAATGCATGCTGTTGGTTTGATTCTGGCATCCAACTTGTGAGAAAATACATCTTGAGATATGGGCCCGAGACCCACAATCACAGATAGGCTTGCAGTCCACCCGGTCGTGGGGGAGCTCGCTTTTGTTACCCCTGTCTCTCCACATATCATTGCTCTCTTTGTAGTACAAATTCTTTGTGCAATCACCAAAATCCATGGCACACGCTCTTTTGTAGACTCCTGCCTTTGCTCTTCACTTCTACTCTCTCCCCTACTCTTTATCACATCCTAGCTTGTGATCTTGGGCGCTCAGCGCAAACATCATGTCATGAGTGATTAAAAAAAAAAAAACTCCATCTAGATGTTTCAACTAGATTGAGGCTCATCTTTAAGGAATGCCTTTGAGGAGCCAGACATCGTTGAAAATGTAACTCTTTCCAAAAAACTTCTTCTGGCCATTGTGGAATGTGGTCCAACCTGTCAGAACCGTATGCATTGCAACACTGAAAGGCGGGCATTAGACCAAAATAAATTCTGCAATGTTTCACTGGACAGATACAAGAGCCTGCAAAACAACACAAGTGGGAATTTATGACATAAGGTTAGGATCGGTGTATCCAAGGATTTACTTGATCGGGAAAACATAGATAGCTGCAATGATCAAGCATTGGGAGTTGTGCTCTGAGCCATGACAGCACCGGTCAACTCAACTGAAATGTGGTGTGTTTTATGAGCGATACATTCCATCATGTAATGTTAAAAATGACCTAATCAATGATGCACTTGCCTAAGAAACAATCTTAAGGACAGCTACCAACATTGAGCATCAAGAGCCGTGCTCTGTGCTATGACCATGCCTGACAACTTGACGGGTTTGGGGGTATTTGGGAATGAATCAATGAGCCAAAAGTGCTTCATGTAGTGTTAGGAGTATCCTATTCAAAAGCACACTCAGCAGGGAAATTGTTTGGACCTGTTTTTGAAGTTAAGCATAGGAGATGTGCTCCATGCCACAACCTTATCTGATGACTTAACAAAATTGGGGGTGTTGGGTGAAAAATCATTGAGCCATAAGGTGCATTGCATTGCATGAGGATTGTGCCTTCTTGTGGAGAAATAGATGGGTGAAGATGCAGTTTCTTTTATTGTAAATGGGTAGATTAGGTAGGGCTTTAGATTCAATGTATCATTCCTTCAAAATTTGAAACTCGTGCTGCTAAGTAGGATAAATTCACTGAGCTGAAATTTCATGCCTGCCTGATAACTTTCCACCGCCTGTTTCATCATCACCACGGTCTTCACTGAGTCCAAAATGTCTTGTTGTCAATGTTGCAGAAGCATTGCTACTGGCTATCAAAAGGGTCAAATGCTGCTCAAAGGTTATCACAAAACCAGAGTCTTCAGAAGTTTGCAATAAAGCAAAAGGACCAGAATTTTTTCAACTGTTGCAGATTGGGCTGGAGCTGTATGCGAGCTTGGCAGTTGGTCGCTTGATTACCGAGAGAGAGCCATGTGACGTGCTTAGCTTACATAGCAATTGCTTGAGTGTCTAATTGATCATCTCCATCTGACCATAAGTTTGAGGATGTTAGGCTATTGATCAGTAGATCCAACGGCCATAGATGTACATGAATTCTATCCTGATACAACTTGCAAACTTCCGGTCTCTGGTACTTGTGATGAAGTGACAGATTTCGTGTGGCCAAACAATACTCTTGAGAAACAGTCACATTGTTCCCTCTACAGCAATGATGGTGGTCTTCAGGATGAATTGTGCTATTTTGAAGAAGCAGTGAACAGTTATGAGTGTAGATTCAACCATGTTTTAAAGCCCATGGAGATGTCCGGCCATGAATCATTCACCACCAAGATAGGTTGAAGGAAACCTAGGGTGCTTGCCCACATTGACTTCTTCCTTTGGCAACATTTCGTGAATTGTAGTATTTTCAAGATTCGTTTTACATCTTATTCCACTGTAAAAACTGAGAATTTTTTTTTAGGGTCTTGTTCTTGGTGCAGTGTGCATCTGTACCGGTATCGTGGTACTCCTCAAACAACATCATTCACAGCTGAATACTCCATTGTACGAAATCTTGGTGGCTGAATTGATGCTGCAATATGGAACATTTCTCTTATGGTAGCTGATTTTTTTCCTTAAATCACATGTCACGAGAACCTCAATGCATGGGTCTTACTTAGTTTACAGAGTGTTAATCCTGGCCATCCGGTCAGGTCGTCCACATAGAGCATCCACCAGATTTGGTTTTCTTGGACAATACTCCATTTCATAGTCAGATTTTGACTCAAGGAACTCCATCCTTTCATTTTTTCAGGGGCTCATATTCGTCTTTCTCAAGATTTTTCAGGGTGTGCTGGTCAATGTGGTCCAAATTCCCTGCTAGTCCAAGTTGTGGCATTTTGTACACCACACATATCATCTCTAGCCTTTGATTTTTGTACAATATCTATACTTTCTACTGCTCCTTACTACCATATTCTTATAGAAAATGGCTCAAAGGACACGTGTCGGTAGCCATAACATAGTTGGTTTCTACGATATCAATGCTTCTTGTTCAATTTCTCCAGATGCCTGATGATAAATTCACCAAGAAACAGGAAAAACATATTGGTCATCACTTCCTTCTAAGCCGCAGGAGCATTTGCGAGACCACATGGCATGACCATGACCTTAAAATTCCTGAAGTGCAAGTTGAACTCTGTCTTCTCAGTGTCATTGTCTGTAGATCTAGTGAAAAGTGTTCTAGAAGTCAAATGTCTAGAAATTTACGCTTCAAAGATCACAACTTGAAGGAGACAGGCCTGATGGATTCAGGCTTGACGGTGATGGGGTCAATGCAGTTTTGATCAAAAGAAATAGGCTTGACGGATTAGGTCTCAACAAAGTTTGCATGGGGAAGGGGTTAATGGTTTATTATGTTTACCTCATGCAGTTGTCAATTCAACTGCATGAGCTCGTGTGGATTTGATGATTGACATATCTCTGAGAGGGTACCTGAGGAGATTAGAGGCACCTCTTCAGGGAAAATCTCTACAAGACACTTCAACAAGCAAGGTAAACTTCTGAGGTGCCGTCATGAACTTTTCTGAGCCAAAAATGTTAGTGTCTACAGGATTTGATGAGTCAGGTGTTGCTTTCTCGCTCTTCTTACTCGTTTCCACATTGATGAGGTACAATTTGGCTCCATGTTGCAAGTACTGTTTAGCCGCGGTACCAAAAAAAAGTCTTTTTTGTGGATTTTTTCACGATTTTTTATAGTAATTTCCACTGTTGCTTCCTCTACAACTTGTTAATGAGCTTCAATTAACCGTCGTTGTGTCATCGGTCACCCAATAAGTGACAGAAAACAGCCCCCGGGTGGAGGCAGTTCCAACGTGGTCCGACGGGTCTTCTACGTTCACGGCTTCTTTTGTGCAGGTTCTGAGTCTAAGCGTGAGCTTTCTGGTCGCCTCACGCTATGTGTCTGGGACTTGAAGGTGTTTGTGAGACAGTCACTTTTGCGAAGGGAATAATGTGATTTTGCATTAGATTTTGAACATGGACATGATTTAAACATTTATAGGGCTAGTCATGAGCTCTCCAACGCACCAAACCGTGCGCAATTCAGATAACCGTAGCTCCTGCTACGTCAGTCGAAGCGCAGCACCCCAAACCAGCCTCTCACTCGGCAGCGTGCACCACGTCGCCCGCCGAGGCGCCTTCACACATCAAGGACCCATCAAAACGTCATTTCGGAGTCGCAGATGTCCCTACGCGTAGTGGCGGTGCCCCTTGCGGCTTTGGGGTCTGTTTCGATGAGTTAATCAGCGAGTTTGGTGATGAGGATGGATGTGGGTCGAAACCTGTTTGCGGACCTGCAGTCGGAATTTTGATCAAGTCCCCGAGTAACAAAATGTACTACTGAGTTCCGGACGCCGAGCCAGGAATTTGGCCAAGTCCCTCAGTAACAAACTGCACTACTCACATCCGGCGGATCATTCGCCGGACGCCTCGGCAGCCCTTCCGGAGCAAAATATCCAGATGGACTTTTGTTACTCGGTCAGGTGGATTATCCACCTCCGGTCGAACCGCGGCCGACTCCCAGAGCCGCCGCGCACACCCCAACTTTGGAAGCCCATATCTCCCTCGTTACTTGTCCGATTCCGGTGAAACAACTTCCACCGGATTCAACGACTCGTCAAATTNACATCCGGCGGATCATTCGCCGGACGCCTCGGCAGCCCTTCCGGAGCAAAATATCCAGATGGACTTTTGTTACTCGGTCAGGTGGATTATCCACCTCCGGTCGAACCGCGGCCGACTCCCAGAGCCGCCGCGCACACCCCAACTTTGGAAGCCCATATCTCCCTCGTTACTTGTCCGATTCCGGTGAAACAACTTCCACCGGATTCAACGACTCGTCAAATTTTAGGGGCAATCCTCCATATCAAGATCCGAGCAATCCTCAAGTCGCCAGATCCGTCGACGAGGATTTTCCTCTCTCTGGCAGCTCGTCGGCGCCTCCCGGCGCCGCACTTGGACATGTAGAGGGGCAAATCTTCAACATTCTCTCCCTTGCACCTGCCATGCCCCCTGCTCCTGCTTGCTCTCACTCATCTTCTGCTGCGCCCTCCAGCCCATCATAGCTGGTCATCCCAAGCCCGGCCACACTCAATGCGTGCCGGTCGACGGGTTGCGCTTTGGTCAAGGAATCCGCAAGCATGTTGTGTGTGCTGCAATGTTGTAGCACCACCTGCCCCTTTTCAACCATGTCCCATGCGTAGTGGTAACGCACCTTGATGTGCTTCGTCCTCCTGTACTGTTTCGGGTTGTTGGTCAGCGAGATTGAGCTGGTGTTGTCCTCTTGCACCACCGTAGACTCCTGCTGCGGCACACCCAGCTCCCCCAGCAACCTGCGGAGCCACACCGCCTCCTTGACCGCCTCGGCCAGCGCGATGTACTCTGCTTCCACTGTGGAGGTGGTGATGTAGTCTTGTGCTGCATCACGAGACCGCTGCACCAGCGAGGAAGAACACGTAGCCGGATGTGGACTTACGCTTGTCCACATCGCCAGCGTAGTCTGCGTCCGTACAGCAGACCAGACGCAAGGGGTCCGCCTGCCCCTTGCTGTCGAACCTCAAGCACGCATGCCGTATCGCCTACAGGTAGCGGAGGATGCGCTTGACCTGCCAGTGTAGTGGCCCTGGATCGGCTACGTACCTGCTCACTTGGCCCACCGCGTAGGCCAGGTCCGGTCGAGTCGCCACCATGGCGTACATGAGGCTGCCCACCGCCGATTGGTACAGCACCTCTGCCATATCCTCCCGCTCTTCTTTTGTTTGCGGCGCCATTGCCGCACTCAATTCACAAGTCGTGCAGACCCACTTTGAGCCGATGACCATCTTTCGGCCTGTCAACCAGCTCCCACGTGTCATTTTCCGTGATGGACGCCAGCTCCGATTTGATGGCTGCATCCCATTGATCCCCTTCAGGTCGTGCAAGTGCCTCTTGCACGGTAGTCGGCGCTGTTGATGCAGCCAGCATGCACCGCGTCATGACAATCTATCAACCGGTGCTTGCGTCAAAGTGCTTCCCCGCTTGTCGCTGCCTCTCGCTGCGGCGCGGTAGTTTTGGTGGCGCATCGTCGCTCTACTGCGATCCCTCCGACTCAGCACGCTCCAGTGAATCATCAACCGGACGGCTCCCCAAGGATCGCTCTCGCTCTGGCGAAACGTCGCCCAAATGACCGGCGCGTCCGGTGGGTTTTCCTTCGACGCCCGATGCACAATTTGCCGGGAGTGCGCGCCTTGGCACTCTAGGTGCCTCATCCGCCGGATCCTTCCGGTGGATCTCCTCATCAGCTTGATCATCATCAGAGTCCTCCGCGTCGGCTGCCACCGCTGGTGCACCTTCGCGCTCTGATGCCGCATCCTCAACTTCGGCGTCCGCCGACTCCTTCTCGTAGTCAAGGAGCTGGAACGACTCTCCCGTCTTTGGAGATTCCACCACGCCCACGTCGTTGCTGCTGATGTAGCTCTGCTGCTCGTGGAACTCGACGTCTCGGCTGCGGATTACCTCCTCCTTGTGCATGTCGTAGAGCCTGTACGCCTTATGCACGCTCTCATAGCCAAGGAAGAGATACGAATTTGTCCGCGGCTCTAGCTTGCTGTCGTGCCTCTGCACAGCCTGCACCATCGCGTGCGCCTTGCACTCAAACACTTTCAGGTGTGCCACACTTGGCTTGCGCCCGCTCCAAATCTCCTACGGCGTCTTCCGGCCGCTCCTCCCCTTCTGCACCACTATAGGAGTGAGGTTGATGGTGTAGCTTGCCGTATGCACAGCTTCCGCCCAGAAGCTTCGCGACAATTCTGCATCCACCAACATGGTCCGTACCATGTTCAGCAACGTCTGGTTCGCCCGCTCCGCCACGCCATTTGACTGAGGCGAATACGGCGTAGTTTATTGCCATTTTATGCCCTGCTACTTCATCCACCCGCTACATCCCACGTATTCTTCGCCGTTGTCGCTGCGTAGCGCTCTGACCTTCCTGTCAGTCTACCTTTCCACCGTGGCGACATACTCCTTCAGCTGGTCCAGGACCTTGCCTTTCCGCTTCATGAAGTACACGAAGAGTTTTCTGCTGTAGTCATCAATGAGGGTGACAAAGTAACGCGCGCCGATCTTTGACGCCGTCTTGAATGGTCCGCACACATTGCTCTGCATGACCTCCAGCAGGTCCGAGGCACGATTCACGTTCTCGTTGAACGGTTTGCGCCGCGCCTTGCCCAAAATGCAAGGCTCACACTTTTTGTGCTTTGCTGCATCTGTCGCCTCTTCCGCACCATCGATGACGAGGCCGCGTACCAGCTCGCGCTTTGCCATCTCCTTCACGACTGCGGGTGAGGAATGCCCCAGTCGTCGGTGCCAGAGCTCCAGATCAGCTCCCCCTCCTTTGGCCAGGTGGACGGTGCGTTCCTGCAAGTCTGCTGAATCTTTCGCCGTGGGGATCACCTAAGTCTCCACGATGTAGAGGCCTCCCTTGCGCTTAGCCTTCAGCACGGGCTCGTCACCACCGTCCTTCCGCACGACTGCCCCTCTTCTCCTGAAGAGCACCTCGTACCCCTTGTCAGTCAGGCGGCTAACACTTGAAATGTCAACCAACTCGGGTACATGCTGCACGTCCTTTATGACGCGCTGCACCCACTTTCCACCAACCACCACCTCCACGTCCACGTCTCTTTGGCCAGCCATCGGCTCGACCTTGTCGTTTGCGACCACCATGGATTTCCTGGACTTGGTGTAGTTGATGAACCCGACCTTCTCGACCTGGGCATGCTCCTCTGCTCCGGAGTCAAGGCATCGCCAGTTGGCCTTCTTGAGGTAGTGGTTTTGAGTGCCGTTGAGGAGCGCCTTCTTGCCTTTGGCGTCTTTGCTGCCGGCCTTTGCCTCCTCGGTGCACTCACGGGCCCAATGGCCATCCTTGCCGCAGTTACGGCACGCATCCTTCTTGGCGCCCTTCTTGCCACCGCCATGTCCGCCACCTTCCTTGGCCCCGCTTCCGCCACCACGCGTTTTGGTGACGAGGGCCGATGAGGACGACGAGGACTCCCCGCAGCTCCGTCGTTGCGCCTCGTTGCGGATGTACTCTGCGACCGCGCCATAGGTGAGCTTGTCCTCTGCCCATCTTCCCAAGACTGTGATGAGAGGGCTCCAACTGTCAGGAAGGGCTATGAGGAGGGCCATCGCCTGCAGCTGCGTGTCGATCTTCCACCCCACGTCGTTGCATTGTGAGGCGAGCGACTTGATCTGCTGCATGGCGGTGATGACATCATCTCCCTCCTCGATTCTCACTGTTAGGAGTCGCTTCACTGCGAAGATTTTGCAACCCCTCAATTGCGAAGGCAATTGAGGGGTTGCAAAAGTCACAATTTGGTACAAGCATTGCTGGACGCAGGGACCTCTCACAGCTAATCTAGAAATGAGATGCTTCTAAAACTGGGTTTGAACACTGAACCAGGGACTGTCAACAAAAGACTACAGATTTGTAGATGTTGCAAACCACTTTGATTCCAAATCAAGGAACTGCATGACGTACCGATCAGGAGAATGTCCCAATGAGGTACCACATGATCATCCTCGGGCAAGATTCCATGTACCACCACAATCCACAAGTTGATTGGTGGTATAATCTACATCAGCATCAACTGCAGAAAGCAATATGTCTATAATCAAGCGACCCACAACATTTGAGCCGTTGTAAGTAGCAGCAAAGGAGGAAGCATCACAAGAAGTTACAGAAACCACAATTCAATGATTCACAGTACCTGTCCTGCTCAACATGACCAAAAAACCTTTCTGCTCGAGCTCCAGCATGGTTGGTCCATGTGGAATCCAGTGAAGAGGAAAAAATTGTGGCAGGTGACTGAGCAGACTCGACGACTTCATTGATATGAAAACAGTCAAAGTTACAGACGTACTAGAAGAGTCAACACCAATCATTGAGGAGTTTGAAGGGTTTTTCCAGACAAGATTTCCAAAGAGTTACCTCTGCAATGCAACGTTGACCACCAGATTAATACAAAGCCAGAAAGCAGATCGAGGATCAAAGGGACCTATCAGACGGGCAGCTGCAAGCTGACTAACATGAAAAACCAGCTGGATGAGATGCTCGAGCAGGGTTTCATCTACCTGTCCACGTCATCCTCTATAACCTTGGTAGCTTTCTTAAAATCTGTTTCCACCAGTGAAATGTAGATATTATTGGACCACGGAGCGTTGAAAGACATTGCCATCAAGAGAAGATGGGCTTCTTTACCAACTCCAAAGAGTGTGGTTCTTTTATTAGAATCGATCTTCAATGTAGCTGTCACTAGAACCGTGTATCTTACAATGACAATGAGAAGACGGGATTTTGCAACCAATAACAGCACTTTGAGTTCACGTTTGAATTGCTTGGACTCACTAACGTTGTGGCAAGATCTATTTCAGTAATAAACAACATGTTTTGGTTGTACATCATTGAATGTAATGTTTTCTACCTCGGCGGAATCCTGGTATACAGACGCATGCCGGGTAAACACAATAGACTCATTTAAAATGTCCTGAAAGCCTTGCAAAAGCAGAAGTTTTTCAGAAAACTCTCCAAGTGTGACTTTGTTCCTGTTCGATCGAGGTTTAAGACAACATCATCAGTGGTGGATGGATGATCATGGATCCAAAAAAGGTGGAGGAAATTGCTCATTGGAAAACTACAGCCATCGTCCAAGACATCCAATTTATGGAGTTTTGTAACTACTATTGTCAATTCATACAGGATTTCTCCAGATTCATAGAGCCTCTCTTTGATCTACCCCTTAAAACCACTTAGTGGATCTGGAATGAGAGCTAACAAGAAGCATCCAGTCATTTGAGAAATTATTTGACATCAACTCTAGGCGTGTGATTGAAATATTTAATGGTTGACTATGACATGGCTATCTAAATGTCCGAAGAAATACTTGGAGCCGTTCCCCTCCAAAACAATGGTGGCGGAGACCAACCGGTTGCATAAAATTTGAGAAGTCTACGCAGGCCAGAGCTGGGTTAAGTGGCACACAAAACAAAACGTTGGCTGGTCATGCAAGCCGCGAGTCAAAATTTGAATACGACAGAAAGTACCAACCTTGGAATTCATTCCAGAGAATACTTTGATTTTAAAACCAGAGTTTATGGCTCAGATCAGCACAATACACATCGAACAAAACCCATAGCTTGTGATGCTGTTTGCAAAAGATGACAAGGAGTTCCGCAGGTATGAACAAAAAAAGGTTTTGGTTTTAAAACCGTATTGGTCACGATGATTCACTCACCAAGTTGTCGTAGCACCAAACAAGGAATTACGATGGGTGCTAGTGGAGTGCTAAACCTCCGGTCAAGGTACACACTATAGTGAGGAAAACACACTAAACAAACCTCCAAAGTACTACTGGTAGGACACGATGCAAGCTGACTTCACAAACTACTGCAAAATGTGCAACGTGTGTCAATGCAATAAGTTGAGAAGAACTAAACCCCTGTATTTGCTTCAGCTACTACCGGTGTCGACAGATTTGTGATTGGACATCTTGATGGACTTTGTGATTGATTTGCCCGTTACACCAGAGGGGTTCAATGTATTAGTTGTCATAGTCGACCGTTTATCATCAATCTCATTCTTGATTGTGTCTACAGCAATGGTCACCGTTGAGGAAACAGCAAGGTTGTTCCTTGATTATGTCTTCCAACGACACTATATCCCTAGTGAAAATGTAGCAAACAAATGAACATATTTGCCCATTGGGCCAAGATTGTGGTGGTTAAGGATCTGCGTCCCATCCCATCCCATTCTCTGCCCACAGGCCAGGATCTGTTCAAGCCACGTTGCATGTCTGGCACTACAGACAGAGATGGAANGTCTATCAGCAGAGTTTGGCATGAGCAAACAGTTTTTAAAATCATTCAGATCCAGATATCAACAGTATTCCATCCTTAGACTGATGGACGGAAAAATTGAATCAATGAGATGCTCAAACAATTGAGCGTCTCATTGATGCTTTTTGTGAGCCGGGTGGCTCTGACGTCGTGGTCTAGATACCAACCGTGACGCTCGCATACAACTCCGCCACCTTTGCAACAGCAAGGAAAGTACGTTTTGGGAAGGATAGGATAAAGTACATACAACTCTGGCAGGTTTACAGAGTTAAAGCAATACACCAGCAGTCAGCATAGATTGGCAGAAATTTGAGGCATCAAGGATGAGACACATCATACGCTCGTGAAGACTCAAGCAATAGTCCAGCGATTTGCTGAAAAGCTTTGGATAGACGTTGAGTTTCAAATCAAAAATCACGTTCTTTTCATTCTGGTAACTTCATGCTAAGAAAAGAGAGTTACAACAAGCTCAAATCTAAGTGGTTGGGGCAGTTTTTCATTCAGGTGATGCAGAAACATTTCATTTGCAAGATTTGTTTACCTCATAGAATGGATATCCTCCACTAACTTTGGAGGATACTTCCATGACATAATACTTCCGTGGACGAGACACACATCGGCCACTAACTGTGGAAGCAGACAAGCGTACAAAGGAGGAGACTGAAGAAAGTCTTGGGCACCGAAGGTAAGAAAAGGTAAGAACGTTTCTTGTCCCATGGCAGGCCTGCAATGCATCGCGGTGAAAGCTGCGAGGCCTGTGAAATCTTGTGGGACACCAATCAAAAGACTGGCGACTGTTTTAGCCGGAATTGACCAACATTTTGCCACACACGGGGACGTCATGACTAAAGCGGGGTGAATTGTTGTCTCTAGCATACACAGGTTCCTACACTATGCACATCTGCATCTTCGTCATTACATTCATTGGCCAAATTTCCCGACCTCCAGTGTTGCATTGCAGAAGGTTTTGACAGGCTCTACCACAGTCCAGACGCGTCAACAAATCTATCACCAACTTTATTGATCATCTCACACTGTTTGATTGAATTCTGGCAATGCTGGAAGTTTACAATGAAACACCTTTTGATCTCAAAACCCCGTCAATATTCAGTGGACTATCAAAGCACTCAATCACAACATGACATCGTACGCTTTCCTTGTCTCGAGTTTGCATTGATTATTGCGTCCCAGACATACACAAGTCCCTAAAATCCATGAGTGGGTATTTTCATCATGACTTTTGTTGTTCACCATGACATTTTGGGCACCTGCCCTGTCCTCCAGCATTCTGTTCCCAAAGATTCTGACACATTCGACCATTTTCTAGATTGGTCAAAAGAAGTGTCACAAACCGTATTGACATTTTAATACTGCTCAGTCGCCTTCCCGATGGTGCTGTAATTCTGCAAAGTTGTGCTCTAATACTCTTGAAACTCCCCGACATCTCAATGGAGTTTCTCGATGTAACCACTCGCAATGGGATATTGCACACGTCGCTCAACCCGAGTGTCCAAGACCCAACATACGCTTCATTGTGTTTTGCGCTATTGCACATTTGTAATCATCATGTCCGACACTTGTCATAAAAATGCACTTAATCCTAAGAAAAAATCATCCTATTTTTCCAATGGGCCAAATAGCTCTGATACCCATAAAACGCAAAGTGTGACTCTGATCCGTCCAGTAGCGGCAAAAAAATTACTCAAAAGCCCAGTCGAAAATCATACTCGCTCGCGACATGCGTCGACGGATGAGCATGAAAAAATACTGCATACGGACATCGCTCCCACGCGAGAATCGCAAGGGAGCGATGACCGTTTTGTTTTTTTTTTTTTTTGTCACGCAAACCCCCCAGTTCGATTTAGGGCTTTGTATGTTTGGCGCGGGCGGAGCCTGCGCCAAACATAAAACCCTAAACTGAATGGATGGCACATTCCTGAAGAACAGCCTCAAGCAAGTCATGCTGGTCGCGCAATTTTTTTACGCGAATGACCATGCATGCCCGATGGCCTGGGCTCTGGTGTCCAGTGAGAACAAGGAGACTTGGACATGGTTTTGCGAGAATCTAGCAACAGCTTAGCCTGGCACTTGTACTGCAGGTGCGGTCATTGTGTCTGAAAGAGAAGCTATCCT
>SZWC01018875.1:11190-44039 GCA_023375785.1 Penium margaritaceum | reverse complement strand
ATGTATATGTATATGTATATGTATATGTATATGTATATGTATATGTATATGTATATGTATATGTATATGTATATGTATATGTATATGTATATGTATTTGTATATGTATATGTATATGTATATGTTTATGTATATGGATACGTATATGCATTTGGAAAGGTACATGCATATGCATATGCATATGTAATAATGAATGTATATGTGTATGTTTACATGTATGTGTAGATGTATGTGCATGTACATGCATATGTATATGTACATGTACATGTATCATTACATGGAAGGAAATATTATCATGCATATTTACAAAAATATTTAATTTTATGATCATAAGGAAACATTTTCATCATTAGTTTTGTGTTCCATCATGTTTGGCTGAAAAGAGGAAGTGAACGATGCGCTTTACAGTTTATAGGAGTGCTTTGTTCTTGAAGGTTCATTATAGTCCATAATAAATTCAAAATTAGTGGCAATTCTTTTAGTGTAAGGCATCGCAATGAACGGGATAGATGAGTGTTTCCACGGAAAAGTAGGCCGTCGCGATTGGATCAATATGAGGTCCTGTTTGATTTGCACCACTTCAGTTGTTGAGCACACATTTTTTTGTAGACAATGCAGGGATCGACGGGAGAGCTGGGTTGGCGTCGTGATTTTCTCGATGCAGAGTGCCACAGGCCGTCGATTAACAACACATGTGAGCGATGCCGGCCGTGTTGTGATATCTGAACGCGCCCTTTTAAACACTATCGAGTGTTCGATCTCCCCCCCCCCCCCGAACACGCCAGTTGTTCGTCTGATGTCAGGCGTCGCAGATGCGACGTCCGAGGGTGTCAGAGCATGCTGACACGAATTCCATGTACGGCTGAATCTGTAACACCTTAGCGAAACGACGGCCAAATACGTAAGACCCCCTCGTCACTTCATTGCAGTAGATTCGAACAGCAACAAAGTTGGCCATATCTGGACGTCGACCACCAAAGTAGGCCAAATACGTAAGGGGATGAGGCTTGTCGGCCACAGAGGTAAGAGAATTTACAAACATGGCCAGATCTGTAAAATGGCCCTCGCAATTCCTTCTCCGGATATCCGGTCTATTTCGAGGTTGCATATAAGCGTTTTGCACGTGCGAAATATTTTGGAAGACTAAACCCCGCATCCGTTGAGAGGGACCTCCCAGGACCCGCTACCGCGGGGCCTGGGAGGAGCCCGAACCTTAATAAAACCCACAACCCCCGAATGTTACAAGGGAGGTTGTCGGAAACTATTTTTGTCGACGTTTTTGCGTGCAGATCCGAGTATGAGGCGAAATTACTCGCAGTCAACGCCGTGATGCGAAATGCAAAAAACTTAGCTGGTTGAATGCAGCACGCTACGGGTGAGGTATGGGGGCGCAGTATTTGGCCGTCTCCGCACGCAAGGACGAGGAGAACGCCGCCGTTTTCCTCTGCACAGGAAGACGGCAAGGTCAAGCAGGGGGAAGACGGGAGAGAAAGGAAAGCGAGCGTAAACGACGACAATGATGGAGGGTTGTACTTTGGGTAGGCCAGCGAACCTGCGGTAAGGGCTGCAAATACAGCCGACGGAGGATTTCAAAGGCTTATCGCAACTCTGCGGGGCGTCCAGGCGTCCCGCCGGGACACCCCCCGCAGCAGGCCGGTCCAGTGGGGGAGGACAATCCCTCCCCCCTCGGCCACCCTCGAGCGGGACTGTCCCGTCGGGGACAGGCAGCGAGAGGGACCTGCCGGCCGTCGCCTCTAACAAGCGACGACTGGCAGGTCCAGTGGAAACTTCGTTGACACCTGAGCAGATTTTTTTGGGCTAACCCTTCTACAATCGGTTTCTCCTGCAGAAACAAATAGGGGCGAAATAGCCAGTATATTCATAATTCCGAATCGCAGACCCTCCCATATCCATGTTTGGAAATTTATATCCCCCATATTGAGCAATTTCAAAAATATGAACGACGTATCCAGCTCCCTCGCCATGCTCGATCAGTAACATGCGTAACTGATCGCGCATGGCGAGGAAGGTCATGTGACCGTCGCTCGATCACGACCCTCACTCCCTCGTGAGATCGCGATCGAGCGATGACCCTTTTTTTCGATATTCTTTTTCGACGCGCAAACCCCCTATTACGATTTAGGGTTTTCTATGTTTTTTGCTGGTGGAGCCCACGCAAAACATAAAACCAGACATTTTAATAGGGGGTTTGCGCGTCGAAAAATAAAATCGAAAAAGAAGTGACATCGCTCGATCGCGATTGAGCGAAAATGCCCATTTCAAATTTTTGTTTTTTTTTTCATGTCACACAAAACACCATATGTTTGCGAGACAGACACCTTTTAAACCCAACCTCGAATTACATTCGGAGTTCACGGTTTTTTTTTTTTTTTTGCACGGGCATCTACTGGGCCCCGCGGTAGCGAGACCCAGCAGATTCCCTTTCAACGCATGGGGTGTCTCGGACCCCTCGCACAAACCCCACGCAAACCCCTCACTCGAACAATCACAAACACCTCAAACGTGGGGTTTTTGATTGTTTAAGGGGCGTGATGACGTCATCAATCCGAAGCTACAATTCATACAGCGACGACATGGTGTTCGCGCGCTTCTTTTTTTATACGTCATTGTTTTTCTTCGACCGGTGGATGTATCAGTGTTAAATTTAAAATCAGCAGGGTTTGGCGTCCTAAAAGAGCGGTCTGCAGATATGGCAGATCTATCGAGAATTTGATGGGTATATGGTCACACTCCCGAAAAAATAATGATTGGACAGAGAAGCTGACGAGGTTTCTTTGAAGAAAATAATGTCATGGGGTTATAAAGTATACCCTATTGTAATCCGTTCGACATCCACCTATTTCTCTCTTCTGGCCGTACCACCTCGTCCCACCTTCGGGAGCTCGACTAAAAATGTGAGACTCACCCCTCTTGTGGACTAAGTTTGCACAAGCAATTCAATTTAGAAACAAAGAGAACCTAAGAAAGAAGGTGTAATGGCGCATCCTACTTGGCGGATGCGCAAATGGAAGTGGTTTGAGGGTGGAATTAAATACGACTCTCTTCGCACGTCAAGTCACTCAGTGATGACCCGGTCGAGCAATGAAACTCTCTACACGTGGAGGTCTCTCTCGGTTTTCCTTGAAGTGGAGAAAGATTGACCATCGATTACATAGTATAAAGATCTTGAACATTGCTTAATCCAACACGACGTTGGATAGAGTCATCAAACGCGACCTCCAACATAGCTTGCACTTCATGAAGCCATCCATCCTCACACAGGACCCGGCGTTTGCAAGTTGTCCATGGACACCGGACGGGATTCCAACACATTTGAAAACGCAAGAGTAACTAAAGCAAGGGCAGTTCGATCTCAGGGCCAGGGTTCGACTAGTGGCTCTATTAGGAAGCCCGTTTCGCTCTTCCTTCAACCAAAGGGCCCCGACGGCCGATCTCACCAGCCGCGGAGCCCTGCCAGCTTATCTCAACAACGACAGGGCCCTTCGAAAGGGATCCTGCTTGTCCGAATTGCGACCCAGCCGCGTCGAGGGTCGATACAAGCCCTGAACCGAAGAGAGCGAAAGCCAAGTAACCGTGAAAAAGCCCTCAACGATCGCAAACGCTTTGTAACGAATTTGTGTTTGATTCGCAAACGTAGTGGTTTTCTCTGGTTTGTGCTCTACAATCGCATGACCCGTTTGTTACACGGCGACTACACAGGATGCAATCGACCACGATCTTTTTCTAACGGTGAGGAGCCAGGGACCGGCTCATGAACCGGCTATCTCGAAGCGCGAGGCTCTCCACAGGGCTCTCGCGTTGGTCGCCGCCCGAATGCGGGTTCCGGCGTTGATGGATCCAGCAATGCGGGTCCTCGCTTCAGGCTCGGTTGTAAACCAGGGCCCCCTGATCAATTTGGCCCAAAATCAACTCCGACAAGGAACGACACCCACTCGTCGGGAAACAAAAAACAAGGGAGACTTCGAACCCGCCTCAACTCACATGTAATAGCATAACAAGACAAACATTAGCCAAGATCAAACAAAACAAAAATTAGGGCATTAAAATGCATACTTCACATCATTCAGTAACAAAGCGTCAGGAGCCTCTTTCCTTATAAAAAACAGCATAAAGATATGGCTTGGAAACTCCACAAACCGAGTCATTCTCATCACGTGTTGCATGCATGCACCAAACTGCCTCCTTCAAAACTATTTTGACCTTTTATCCTCAATTTGTCCATTGAGGATAAAAGGTCATATGAGTTTGAATTTATTTTGAAATTTTGAATTTATTTGTAAACTTTGTTATGCATCCTTTGAGTTATGTCATGGATTTTATACATTCAATTCACTTCATAACCCATGCACGCCTTGCATGCAGCATCACACCCTTGTTTTCTCCCTCTATCGCTCCTCAGCCGCGACCTTCCCAGTTTCACGGAACAAGTCGTCATGGCCAGCTAGTGAGCCTCGTGAACCCGGGCTCAAACAATGTGAAATCACGGGAACAGAAGGAAATCTGCCACTTTCATAAAAAAGGCAAATGAATAAAAATCAGCCTAGAAAAGTGCTCTACTCTTTTCATAAGACGGGAAAGACTTAAAAATCTTTGAAAGTGGACAAAGATCATCTTGTGTTTGTGTTTTCCATAAAAACATGTGGAACTAGCATGTGCACAATAGAAATTATGAATTGATATTCTTTTATTCTATTTCTAACATTTTTGGCCAATTTTCTTTAAATGAAAGAATAAACTCAAATTTTTGGTCTATTCCTTCGCATACTTGTCCAGTACAATATGTTTTGAGGTCTAGGTGAATAAGCTTTCATTTTTGCCACACCATTAAAGGAAAAAAAGGTGTAGCTTCCATCTTCACAGTGGAAAGTATAAAGTTTTGGATTACATAGTAACCCTTTCACAATCAGTTTCTCATAAAAAAATCGTGATTGGTCATCGATACTGACGAAGCATTTTTTTCAGAAAATAATGTTGTTTTCTCCCTCTACATCACTCCTTGTTGGCCACGCACTGTCCGGTTCCACGCAACTGGTCGTTATGGGAAACTCATGAGACTCTTGACCCCGGTTTTAAGCAAAGTCAAAGTGCAAGAAAAAGACAATGAATTCAACTGTTGTCATAAAACAATGAAATAAGTTTCATTTAGGCCCTTATATGTGGTACATTATATTCCATGACAAAGGGATTAGTTTGAAATTCATCGAAAGTGGTCAAAGATCATCATATGCTTGTGTTTTTCATCATAAACGTGTGAAAGAAGCATGTGCATGATAGAAGATACACATTGATACTTTTGGTCCTAAAAGTCAAGAAGACCTTTATGTTTCTTCTAACGGTGGATCACGTAAAATAGGGTGTCATGCGTGATGTGTCGTATCGTGTCGTGTCGAATTGTATGGTGACTTGTGTCATGCCGTGTCGTGCTATTTCACATCGTGTCTTCGCGTGTCTTGTCATGTCCTGTCGTGTCGTATCGTGTCGTGTCGTGTTGTGTTGTGCTGTGTTGTGTTGTGTAGTGTCGTGTCGTGTCATGTCGTGTCGTGTTGTGTCGTGCCGTGCCGTGCCGTGTCGTGTTGTGTCGTGTCGTGTTGTGTCGTGTCTTGTTGCGTCCATCGTATCGTGTCATGTCATGTCGTGTCGTACCGTCTCGTGTCATGGCGTTTCGTATCGTGTCATACCGTGCCATGTTGTGTCATGTCGTGTCGTGGCGCATCCTGTCATGTCATGTCGTGGCACGTCCTGTCATGTCATGTGGTGTCGTGTCATGTCGTGTCATGTCATTTTGTGTCGTGTCCTGTCGTGTTGTGTCGTGTCGTGACGTGTCGTGTCGTGTCCTCTCGTGTCGTGTTGTTTCATGTCATGTCATGTTGTGTTGTGTCGTGTCATGTGGTGTGGCGTCATGGTGTGTCGCATTGTGTTGTTTCATACCCAGCTACTCATTGATTTCGATATTAAATATTTTTTCCCTAGTCGAAAGTCGCCGAATTTGATGTGCTCGTCGATTTCAAGGGACTATTAAATTCGAAAAAAAACCCCTTCGTCGAATTCTAGGGTCGACCTCGTGGGTTTGCCTCTTGAGGGGCTGGGTGGCTGTGCTGCTTTATTTTGGTGTGGATTAACATGATACGAGACGTAGACGGTGAAGAAAAAGAATTGGGCACTTTGAAAGACAAGAACGATTACGATGCGAACATTTGGAAAGTCAAACAGTTAACCATGGAGCGAGAGCGAGGGAAAAACACTTTTTCTTTGCACTCATAAGCACAAACACATGTCACATGATAAAATCTATTCTACGACATCCTCCTCATCACACGGCTCGTCATGGAACAGCAGCTTGCCTGCGTATGGGGCAGCATCACGACGGAATGCCGGATCGAAAACACGAGTGAAACCCAAGCGAGCCCATGCGTTCTTCACCAAGGGCTCCGCTTCACGGATGTAATCCCATGCATCCAGGAACCATGAGCATGCTTCCTCCTTGAGATCTTTCATGCCGATGTGCATCGTCCCCCCCTCACGCCTACGCTCCGCACCCCACATCGAAAACAGTTCTTCCAGTTTGTTCTTCAACGGCCGTATGATACCCACGTCAGCAGGCTGAGCTTTCGACGTGCATCCTGCCGAAATGTATACAGTGTGGATGAACTTGAAGTTGTCCTGCAGCCAGAGCTGGAAAGAAGCGGACGCGTGCGGACGCCAGGTGTCGAGCACGAGCAGCAGATCTGCCTCGCCTTCGTGGACCCCAAGCGCCGCACACGTCCGCTTGTAGTACGGGTGGACGATGGTGCGAATCCACTCCTTTGTCGTGTCAGCGTTGGCCCAATCGGAGGGCGTGCACGTCAGATTCCAGCTGGCGTTGACGAGGGCCTGGGCGTGGTCTCCACGTGGAAGACAGCGAGATGTCTTCCCGCCGAAAATCAACTGCATTGGCAGGAGGTCACCGGTCATGGACGATGTGACAAGCGCGGTGATGGTACGTTTGTCCTCGAGGCCCACGATCTGGATGTCCTCGGACCCCGTAGGCGCGTACGTGTGACCTGCTGAGGGAAGAAGCTGTATGCCGGTGTGATCCCCGTTGAGCACCATGAAAGGTTTGATGCCGTACAGGTTCACCATGCATGCTGCACGCCGATGGAAAGTCAGGATCTTGTTCTCGTAGTCATCCGGCACTTTTTGCGCAGCAGTAGTTCCGCTACGCCACGTCCACCCNGACGATGTGACAAGCGCGGTGATGGCACGTTTGTCCTCGAGGCCCACGATCTGGATGTCCTCGGACCCCGTAGGCGCGTACGTGTGACCTGCTGAGGGAAGAAGCTGTATGCCGGTGTGATCCCCGTTGAGCACCATGAAAGGTTTGATGCCGTACAGGTTCACCATGCATGCTGCACGGCGATGGAAAGTCAGGATCTTGTTCTCGTAGTCATCCGGCACTTTTTGCGTAGCAGTAGTTCCGCTACGCCACGTCCACCCAAGCTCTCTCTTTATAAAACGACGGACCCACGACCGAGCAAAAGCACGTGTGCCCATCCGTTCAAGCTCATCTGGGGCGTGGCGTGCAATGACTCCACGAATTTCTCGACGGATAATCTTGGATTTCAGGGCGTGCCCAGCCGACTGAGCATACTGGAGCGTTGATTTAATCTCATCAACGATCTGAGGGTGCTCGTCGAGCCAAGCACTTTTACCTAGGCACCCATGTTTCCGCTTTTTCTCTCCGATAGGCACAGATGGTGCAGTAACAATAGACGCAAGCACCGCACCCCCGTACTATTTTTTCACTACTTTTGTACCATCCACAAACCAACCCGACACAGTGCTAGGTGCAAGTCTGTCGTACACAGAGTACCCATCTGGAGTCCTAAAACTTTTACGAAGATGCATCACAGCGGCGTACGCCGTCGGATGAGTCTTGTATGCCTTGAAAATAGTCTTGAAGTGACCACTCCCGAACCAGTCGTAGTAGCGGCCACGCTTCTTCGAAGTTGCCGATGATGCAGCTGAGGTGGACGTCGTTGACTCAGACAGCTGCATCGCGAGGCACTCCGTGTCCGTCGAATCGTCGGAGGACTGTTCCAATGCCCCACTTGACGTTTCGGAGGACTCTGATGATGACGATGACGCACTGCTCAAAATGACGTGCACCACTGGCAGCTTCGGGGAACCAATGGAAAGCGACCCCGTGTGCAGTCTCGTTCGCGGAGGACATGAGGAGGACGGGACTGCATCCTTGGGAGCCGTGCCCTCGTCGTCGTTGAAGCGCGGACGAGGGGGTGACGCGTCCACGCGCGCTTTATCCTTCTCGGCTGCTATAAAACGACGCGCACGAGGGGGAGAGAGGGAAGAAGCAGGTCGTGGAGCAGCAGCAGTTGACGTGCTTGCTCATGGCGCGTAGTTCGTGAACTTGTGGGGTGGACACGGCGTCAACGTGGCGTTGCACGCGTTGTCCTTGTCCTCCGGAGCAACGAGTCGCGTCAGCGGAGAGTCGACGTACGTGCCGACGAAGTCGTCGTGCATGCTCGGAGCCTCCGTGTTGTCAAACGTCAGCTGCGTACGCTTCCGCGGACGTCCAACAGGACGTCTCGTTGGCACGAGGCGTGGAGGAGGACTTTGACAAGTGGCCTCGTGCAGACGCCGAGTCCTCTCGTCGGCGGACACCTTCCTGAGAAAACGGTCCATGGTGGCTGAGGGAAGCACGAAGTTGAGATGTGGTGGAAGTTCGTTGTGTAGCTGCTGTTGTCCACGGTCTTCCTGTCTTTATCAAGACAGGACGGTCTTAGGCAAGGGCAGCTCAACAGTTAGCGCATCGGTTTTGCATGCGCTCCTACGGAGACCACCGTTGTCGCGCGGATGACCGTTACGCGACTTTTTTTTCCGACTCGACACTTGCGCGCGCACTCTAACGGCCGCACGACGTCGAAATGAACGAACACGACGGAATTGAACTCGACCTGACGTGGAATTCAAGGACCATGCATAAGCTGGTGGACGAAATTAACGGAACACGATTATAATTGAACCCTGGTCGAAATTAAAGATTCTTAAATTCACAAAAAACCCGTCGTCGAAATCAATGAGCAGTAGGGTATTGTGTCGTGTCGTGTCGTGTCGTTTCGTGTCGTGTCGTGTCATGTCGTTCGTGTCGTGTCGTGTCATGTCCTGTCATATCGTTTCGTGTTTTTTTATGTCGTGCCGTGTCGTGCTGTGTCGTGCCATGTTGTGTCGTGTCATGTCGTGCCATGTATTGTTGTGTTGTTTCGTGTCATGCGGTGTCGTGTCGTGTCATGTCGTGTTGTTTTGTGTCGTGTCGTGTCGTGTTGTGTCGTTTCGTGTCGTGTTGTGTCATGTTGTGTTGTGTCTTACATCTCGTGTCGTCACGAGACGACACATGGTATAAATCAGTGTGTATGCATGTCTATTTGTGTGGGTGTGTGTGTGTGTGTGTATGTGTGTGTATGTATGTATGTGTGTATGTGTGTGTGAATATGTGTGTGTGTATGTGTGTGTGCGTATGTGTACATGTGTACGTGTTTGTATGTGTGTGTGGATATATGTGTGTATGTGTGCATGTCTGTGTATGTGTGTGTGTGTGTGTGTATGTATGTGTGTGTGTGGGTGTGTGTATGTGTGTGTGTGTGTGTATGTGTGTGTGTGTGTATGTGTGTGTGTGAGAGTTTGTGTGTGTGTCTGAATGTGTGTTTCCATCTATTCTTGTACATGTGAGTGTACGTATACATAGTATGGTTATCGGCTCTCTTTCTCTTTCTCTATCTCCTCCTCTCTCCCTCTCTCTTTATCCCTCTCTCTCTATCCCTCTATCTCTTTCTCTCCATCACTCATTTGACCTCCCTCTCTCTCTTCCTCCCCCTCCTCTCTCTCTCTCTCTCTCTCTCTCTCTCTCTCTTCTTTGTCTATTTATGTGTTTGTATCTGCATGTCAATGTGGTTGTGTGTGTGTGCGTATGATTGTGTGCGTGTGTCTCTCGATACCACATTCCTCTCTTTGTGACTGGGAAATAGTCGTCAACAATGAATGGAGTGGGAGAGATGTACATTAAACTAAATAAAGGAGTTTCTTGCGTTGAAATTGTAGGAATAATCTCTTTTCTAACTTAGTTGGGTCATCTCCTGTTGTGTGTGTCGTGTTTTGTTATGTTATGTCATGCTGTGTTTTGTCGAGTTGTGTTGGTTTGTGTCGCGTCGTGTTGTGTTGCGTCTTGTCATATCATATTGTATCGTGCTGTGTTCAGCGGAAACATGTTGGTGGATCATGTAATATGTCTTGTCATGTCCTTTTGTGTGGTGTCAAGATATGTTTTGTCGTGTCATGTTGAGTCATGTGGTATTTTACCATTCCGCATCGCATTGAATCATGTCATGTTGTCTCGCATCTTGTCGTGTTATGCCATATCGTTCGTATCATGTCGTGTGGTCTCACGACAAGTCGCATTGCTTTGTATCGTGTTGTACCATTTCCTGTTGCATGCGTCGTTTGGTGTCGTGCGGTGTGGTTTTTTCTTGTGTCGTTTCATTATGTTTCGTGTTGTGCCGTGTAGTATCGTGTCGTGTCGTGTCATGTCGTGTTGTGCCATGTCATGTCGTGTCGTGTCATTTATTTTTGCGTTGTGTCGCGTAGTGTCATATCGTATCTTGTCGTGTCGTGTTATGTGTGACGTATCGTGCCTTGTCATGTTGTGTTGTGTCGAGCCATGTCGTTTCGTTTTCTTTGTTGTCTTTTCATGTCGTGTTGGAATATGTCGTGTAAAATCATTGCGCGTTGTAGTGGTCAGATTAACTTATGCAATGTTTGGTCGTGTTGTGTGGCGTTACAACATGTCATGTCCCGTTGAGTCTTGTGGTTTGGTTCCCTTTCGTCTCTTTTCATGTCATGTCTTGATATGTTGCATTGTGTTGCAGAGTGTAATCCACAATGAAAAAGAGACCAAAGAAAGGGCAAAATACTTATCATGTAAGGAAAAACTAGACACTTCTCAATTTGACCTCAAATTTGTTCCGTTTACAACTACTCTGACAAAGAGAAAAGAACAAGAGTAAAAACAAGTCTTAGTTCATTTCATGCAAAACTGATTCAAAAAGAGTTCAAACAAATACCAAAAGAATCATGTTTTAGTTTCCTTCCGACAATGGCAATTGCACATGCAATTTTTCTTTAATTGGTTGCAAAAGATTAAAGGGCAAATATATCCGAGCTGCTTGGTTGTGAAACACAATGATGCCGACTGACGTGGAAAATCATGACGACGACAGGAGCCTGTTTCAACAGCGCATACATACAGAAAAAATGTCGAGCGCACGATCTGATGCCTACTTCATTTCGCGATCAAAAGCATCAATTTCAAGACGCGGTATCAGAGGTGTCATAGCAGGTATGCCGATCTAACGGCCGCGATAAGTGAATGGATTTTTTTTTTCAAAGAATTATGTGGTTTTCTTGGTAAAGGGGAACTTCCCACCTACTTTGCATCAGAGAAATCTCGTCTACAATGCAGATCCGGAAATTTCGGCCGATTCATGCAGATGATGCAGACGGTCGGATGCGCCGAGGATGTAGGTGTGGTCCGTTGATTGATGGTTGTACCGAAATATTTTTCGCGCGTCGCACCTAGCCACTCCGAAGCCACACAATATACATATATATACTTGTGAATGTATTTATCGCAACTATTTGCGTATGTAGAAACTCAACAAAATTCCCTCGTTTTGCTGTTTTTGGGGAGTAACGCAATCACCATGTGGCAAACATGCATCCCTCAGCATGGCGTTCCGACTATAGGCATCTCCGCAATATGAGGATCTATCACAACATCGCGGATATGGAATAAAATATAGAGGGGATTCCGCGTCGAAGGTAGGGCTGAACAAGGCACCCCGCATAACTCTATCCAAGATTAAATCACATATACATGGACCCCATAAGTGTTTGTAAATGGAATATTATGTAGAGGGATGAACACAAGAAAAAGAACTTTGTCAAGCCTTTCTTCTCCATTTCTCCTTTCTTCTTTCTTTGTACACATTACGGTAAAGCGATATGATACAACAAGACAAGACACGACTCGATATGACACAACGAAACAGGACACAACAAGACACAACACGACACGACATGACACAACACGACACGACACGACACGACACGGCACGACACGACACAACACGACATGCCATGATGGGACATTACACGACATGACATGATAGGTGACCCCACAATATGATACAGTATGATACGACACAACACACCATGAAATCCCATTAATCATGATCCATCACTAGAAGAAACATATAGGTCTTCTTTTTCCTTTGGATCACGTATCAACGAGGACACATCATGATGAAGGGATCTGATACGACACGACACGACACGACACAAAATGACACAACACGACACAACACGACACGACATGATACAACACGACGAGGCAGAACACGACGAGACAAGACACGACAAGACACGACAGGACACGACACGCCATGACAAGACACAATACAACACAAAACGACACGACACGACATGACACGACCCGACCCAACACGCAACGACACGATACGACACGACACGACACAACACGACACGACATGACACGACACGACACGACACAACACGACACGACATGACACGACACGACACGACACGACACGACACGACACGACATGACACGACACCACACGACACCACACCACACCACACGTCATAACAAGAAACGAAACGACACAACACGATACGACATGACATGACACGACATAACATGATACCACGACACGGCACAACACGACACGGCATGACAAGAAACGAAAGGACACGGCACAGCACGGAACGACATGCTGTGACACAACATGACATGACACAAGACAACATGGCACAATACAACATGGCCAAACACATCACGATGTGAAACAAAACAGCACAACTGAAAAGTATGTTAGAATGTGACACGGCATAATGTGACACGACACGAACCGACACCGTGCGGTATGACAAGACATGATACAGTAGGACACGATACGACATGACAAAAAAATACGACCTTTTCCTCCTACAAGTCCTACTCCTCCTCCCCCTCCTCTTCCTTTGTACATACACAAGTGTAGACATAAACACATGCATATACACACACATACAAACATAAATACAAAGAAAAAGAGTTTGCTTGCTATTGAATCTCATTGAAGTACACACTGCAATTGCTGATTACAAATAACACAATAAAACTACACATTGGTGATTCAAGAGGGAACACTGATGTCACCAATACCCGGCTCGTCTCTTGCGCTTTCCAATGATATGCTATACTTGAAAAATAGTGAAGTATAGACGAAGCAATCTACAAATGAAGCTACTACCTATTTGTACTAGTCCGATCACTTGAACACACAAATTAGGGAGGTGCTTCACCGAGCCTCAGACTATCCGATACTCCGGTGTCTGTTCTTCGGCAGTCACGGCCATACCAGACGCTGGTCTCGAGCAACCGAGGTTGGCGGACGCCCAGCGTCCTCGGTACTCGTCCACGCGAGAGGAGCCAGTGCTTGCACTCACGGTTGATCGATGGCTGTACTCAGCCCGTCACTCTCCCCGTGATCACTCGCCGTCTATCTGCTCCTTTATAGAACTGTTTGCTCGATCTCTTGGTCCTCAACATCCATCCCCGCTCCTCCGCAACTGCCACGTCAGCATAGGAGACCGAGAAGAGCCGGTGCTCGCACTCTCGGTCCTTGCGTCGAGAACCACTATGACAACTTACGCAACTCACACCAGAACATGTGCGGTGTATGTCCATGTCACCGTTGTCGTAGGACGAGTAGAGCAGTGTAGATGGGGCCGCGGATGGATGGATTAGTGGGGCACCTAAAGAGGCCTGCCCACAGCCATACCATGCCTTGCCACGTAAGACAGACAGGAGAGTCGGGAGAGAGCGTGGCGACCTCTCTCCCGGCTCTCCGTCTTTTGCCGTGCCATGTCCCTCAGCCCAGAGTACGTCACTTTCTCTCTTTTGGTCAGTTGTGGCAGAAACCATGCCACTCTTCTCCTTTTGCCCATTGTGCAAAATCCGACCGTTGGATGGAGCTGAAACTTGGAGAGTAAGGAGATGATGACGTGAGTGTTCCGCTGGTGTGTCAGATTTGCGATTGAAGGAGAAATGAAGAGTAGGCATTTCTTAACATTCCCTCCCTTGTGTCCCAATCTCCAGATGAGAGAAATACACAAGAAGGAAACTTCCCCGCTGGACAGAAGACGGGGAGAGAAGCTGAGGACGAGGCACGGAGAAGCGCGGACATGACAGTGAACTCCCCTCCCCCCCCCTCCCCCGTGCGAGCCGAGCCGAGCAAGAAGTGGAGGGAGAGGGCGGGCGGCAGGACCAAGACGCTAAAAGGCGTAATTAAAGACGAATCAAAAGGGAGGAGTCAACGAGGGAGTCGGCAACCCCCAATGGTCGGCCGGTAGGCCAGGTGACCACGCGGGGCCGGGCAGGCAGGCTGGGCACCTAAGTGTCCGGGCAGGGTGGTCTCCGGAGGTGTCCCAAAAATGCCGTAGGGCAAGGCCCAGGCACAAAAAGGTTAAATACATCCTCTGGAGCCCCCTTGTTGTTGCATAAATCGATATGGTTGTTTTTGGTCGGCGGAAAGTTGGATGATGTGGCCAAAAGAGCAGAGGAAGGAAGCAGGCGGGCAAAAGCCAAAAACGTCCGGATGAGAAGGTGTCGCCAGCCGTGCGGTGCCCCGGTAGAGAAGGGTGGTGCTGCCGGATGGGGTAATGCGAGGCAGGATGTGAAACGTCTCGGAAAACTCCAGCGAAACTGCCCATCACTACCCCACCGGGCAACATGACAGAGTAGGTGGGGAGGCAGGGATAAAAGGAGCTGAGAAATGCGAAAGTGGAGGAGGTGGCTGAAAGAGCTGAGGCGTGGGGACAGACGGACAGAAGTCGAAAGTGTCCGAGAGGGAATGAGACGCTAGCCGGGCGATGCCCCCCCCTCCCCCGTGGCTGCCAAGCCATGGTCAACGAGGTCAGCAAAGTCAAGGAGTTTGGCGTGAAGCGAGGACTGAGGCACAGCAGGAGCAAAGCACAGGTGAAAGGGGATGTGCATAGGACCGTGAGCGACGCGAGACATCAGGCGGGTAGAGCAGACAACAGAAGCAAGCAGAAGCTGCTAGGTGCGTAGCCACCAGGTTCAACACCTCATGTGGGGGGACCATGTAGGCTATGCGAGGAATCACGAGAGAGAGGGAGAAAGGGGCGTGGCGGCCGAGAGCGTCCCGCGTCCGTGCCAATGCCTCATATGGGCATTATGGAAGCGGAACGCCAAGGCGGCGCTGCCAGCAGCCGGCTCTGTCCATCCCAACGCCTCATTCAGAAGGGACAGAAGGAGGCAACCCAGAGGGAGAGGAAGAATGTAGCGAGACAAGGCCAAGACGAGCACAGAGAGCAGCATGACGATCAGCAGTTCGAGGCTTGGTAAATATGTCCGCTGTCTGGAGTTCAGTCAGAATGTAGAGCATGCAGACCTCGCTGTCAGCAACGGCATCACGAACATAGTGGTACTAGGGACAAACGTGTCAGGTACAGTCATTAAGAACAGGGTCCTCGGAGAGAACAATAGCGCCTTCGTTGTCGTAGTTGATGGAAGTGGCTGACAGCTGGTTGAATCCGAGCTCGAACAGCAAGATACGAAGCCGGAAAGCTTCATGGGTAGCTTTGCTTTCAGCGATGTATTCAACTTCAACAGAGGAAAGAGCCACCACGGACTAATTCTTGGAAAGCGAGCTGATGGGTCCACCATTGAGAAGAAACATGTAGCCAGAGGTGGAGCAGCTGGTGGCATGGTCACCAGATGAGTTGGCTTCACAAAAACTGTGGAGGATGTTGTTTCTAGTGGAGGAGTATCGAAGTCCAAGCGTTGCCATGGAATGAAGTACCTTCTGCTTCATTTTGCAGCAATGATGTGACCAGCCGTAATATTCTGAAAGCCTTGGCTGAGGATGCCAACGGCATAGGAGAGTTCAGGTCGAGTAGCCACAGAGACATACATCAGAGATCCAACCAAGCTGGGGAAAACCTTGGCATCAGCTGGGGAAAGAATGTCGCTGGGAGCGGGAACTTTGGTGAGACCATGCTGAGTGGCCATTGGAGTGGCCATTGGATTGGCATCTCCAAGGTGCACCTTGTCAGCCACCCGTTGGGCATAAGTGGCTTGGTTGAGCTGAATCTCCCCACTGGCAGCTGGTTGATGGACCTGAATTCCGAGATAGTAGGTCAGGGGTCCCATGTCGCTCATCTCAAAACGTTGAGACAGGTGTTGTTTGAAGATGACGATGACAGAGAGAGAGGGCCTAAATAGGATGAGGTCATCAACATAGAGGATGATGCCCAAGGTCTCGTTACCGGCCCAAAAGGCAACGGAGTGATATGAGTGTAGACTACTGAGACCTTTGCCAAGAAAGAATTCATTGATCTTCAGATTCCATTGGCATGGTGCCTGCTTCAGACCGTAGAGGGAACGCTTGAGACGGCAGACCAGATGAGCCTTGCTGGGGTCGGTGAAACCTTCAGACTGCTTCATGTCGATGGTCTCATTCAAATCGCCATTAAAAAGTGCACACTTCACATCCATCTGGTCCAAGATCCAGTTGTTAGCAGTGGCAAGGGACAGAATGAAGCGAATAGATGAGTAGTAAGCCACAGGCGCAAACGTGTCGCTGTAGTTGATGCCCAACACTTGACTGTAGCCGTGAGCGATGAGTCATGCCTTGTAGCGTTCAGGTTCACCGACACTGTTGAGTTTCTTTCGAAAGACCCATTTGTAGGAAATAATAGGTTGATCTGTCGGTTGTGGTACAAGTTCCCAGGTGCCCTGTTTCTGTAGTTGATCAAACTCATCTTGGGCTGCCTTCTTCCATTGATCGGCATCTGGTATCTTTGTAGCTAATGGGGTCGACGACCTCCGTGACAAGAGTAGCGTCGTCGTCGTTGTTGTCAGCTTGAGTGAGCATGACCAGCTGGAGGAAGGTTGGTGCAGTGTGCTGATGTGTGGATCTACGTAGGCTTGGGACTTTAGAGGATGCGGGTGTCTGGACTGAGGCTGATGCGGATCCTTGATCTGCATTGGCATGTTCTTGGGGTACGACAAGAGGAAGAACATCTGCATGTTCATCTGGAACCGGATCAACATTGAACTTTTGAAGAGGTTCCAGAGCTGGATCTATGTGGATAGTATTGATTCTTGTAGTGGGAACGCTCCTGGTTTGGATGAAGCTGGTTTCATCGAAGATTGGTTGTCGAGCGCAAGTAGCTGTCTGTGTGGTTGGATCCCACACTCTGTAGATGTCACAATGATCCTCATATCCAAGGAGAATGCAGGCCTTGGATTTGGGCTCCAATTTTGTGCGAAGTTCTGGGCGGATCGAGACATGAGCTATACAACAAAAAATACGAATGTGTTTGAGATGGGGTTTGTGACCTGTCCATGCTTCATAAAGAGTGTGTGTGTTGTTGGGAATCCTGGAGGTTGGCAGCCTGTTTTTGATGTAGGCAGAGGTGGTAAGTGATTTTCCCCAGAAGACAGATGGAATAATTGTTGTATGGAGCATTGTCCGTGTCTGTTCCAGCAATGTTTGGCTCATCTGTTCAGCCTTCCTGTTCTGTTGTGGAGTATCGGGAACTGTGTGTTGATGCTGAATACCCTTGAGGTTGAAGTAGGTCTGAAGGGTGTGGCTAATGAATTCGTCACCATTGTCAGTATGTACCTTCTTCACCTTTGCATTGGCTTCATTTTCAACTTGTCGAATCCAAGTTTGAAAGATGCCGACAGCTTCATTTTTGTAGCACAAGAGTTCAACCCATACAAAGTGACTGTAGTCGTCGACGATGACCAGAAAATAATGCTTGTTAGGAAGGGAGTTCTCTTTGATGTAGCAGAGGTCCATGTGGACGAGTCCCAGTTTTGCCGTTGAGCTGGAGGTGGCGTACGTCTTGAATGGTTTTTGGTGCTATTTTCTGGTGAGACAGCCAATGCATGTGCTGAATCAGAAGGTTTTGTTAGTCCAGGAGGAAGATCATAGACAGCCTGATCTGCTGTCATTTTGTGCAGAGTTGCATAGTTGATGTGAGCCAACCGCCGATGCCACAGCTCTGCTGTCGCTGATGTTGATGAAGTGATTGGTGCAGTAGTGGCGGCAGCCATGAAGGCAACTTCAGGTTCACTGGAGATCTTGGCTGACGGAACTTCTTCTGAGTCACGGATGGTGAGATGTCCTGATCGAGTGGCAACAGCTGCAAGTTGGACCTTGATGTCCAGGACTTTGCAGTTAGTGTCGACATCAAATATGACCTTGAAGCCTTTGTCATTGACGCAGCCCACTGATAGAAGGTTAGCTATGAGTTCAGGGATGTACAAGACTTGATCAAAAGTGCGTATCACTTGTTGTCCTTTCAATGTGAACAGAACAGAACTTTCACAGTCCGTTCCCTATATGCTGGAATTAATTGACCATCCCTGACTTGGATCCCGCGAGGTTGTGGGTACTAAGTGAAGGAGGTCTACCATTCCTTGTGACAGGTCATGTGTTTTGTACAGCACGAGTCAATGATCCAGGCAAGAACGCCTGCTGAGAGAAGATATGCACTTTCAATTGAGCACATTGTCAGTTCTTAAAGTATGGGACGTTCTGATTCTTCTGTAGAGACGGGGTTAGGGCAGATCTGTTGGGAAAATTGAGATCCTTCAGTAGACCCTTTTGTGGTAAGAAGATTCAATTGCAAAATGGAGTTACCATCTGCTACATGATTTTTCTCTGTAGGCTAAAAACCTGTAAAGCCTGAGAGGAGAGCGGAGAAATCAGCCAGGAGATTTGAAAAGGTAGCATACTATGCAGATGGGGTTTATTCTGTCAAGAATGCTCGTGGTTGTCCCTGTGGTCTTCCGGTGAATCGTTGTCGTCCTTGGTGTCGTCTTGTGGGGTAGTCAAGTTGGACATGGCCCTTCTTCTGGCATGCCCAACAGATTCGATCATCTGGATGAACACAGGGGCTTGGTTCTTGACGAGATGGTCCTGGTCGAGGTTGATATGTAGCCCCCGTGCCTTGGTTTGTGCTAGGGCGATTGTTTCCGTATTTCTCAAACCTTGTGGTGCGTCGATCTGGTCACCCTTGATACTTTGCGTATAGTCAAACCTCGTCTCCATTCTCCTTGATGTATGCATCTTCATCAAGCATGAGAGCTTGACTGGCCTTCTCCATTGTGACTACGTGAGGTTTGGCTGCGGCTGCTTCTGCTGCTGATGCGGCAAGTGCTGCTGCTGCTTGCACTGTTGCTTGTGCCTCAGGAACAACTTGTCCAATGGCGTGAAGGGCATCTTTCACAGCTCATCCAATAATTGTGATCTTCTCGTTGTCCTCTTGTCGATCATTGTTGAATGTCTGAAGACGCTTTACTGTATGCTTGAAACGAGGCGGCAGGCTCTGAAAAAGAATTTGAACAAGGACACGTTCAGAAATATATTCACCAACTACAGTGATGCAGCTTGCTAGATCCTTGAGATGACTGATGTGGTCTTCAACTTGAGTATTTTTCTCCATCTTCTGGGTATGAAAATGTGTAAGTAGATGACCAAGTGCATCGTCGCTGATCTTGTGGTAGCGCCTCTTCAGTGCCTTCCAAGAAATCCTTGGACAGAGGTCGACATTGCCGTCTCAGACTAGAAATTTCAGTCGCTCTTCCAGTTGCATAGCCAAGAGTGCAAAGGGTTGGTCGCATCTTTTTCTATGGTCCGCCTTGTCTTCTGCTGATGAGTTGGAATATATAACATATGTTGGGGGGTCAACGACTACTCCCCATGGCCCTTTGTTCATGAAGACCATTTTCATGTTTACGGCGAAGGCTTGATAGTCATCTCTATTGAAAACAGGTACATTGAAATGATCATGATGGTCGTTAATCATAATTAGCGCCATGATGGCGACTTCTCCTGGTAAAGGCACCTCCTGCTCTGATACCAAATGTGAGTTTTAGTGCTTTTCCATAATCATAGGTGTGTTAGGAGCAACAAAGAAAAGAGTTTGCTTGCTGTTGAATCTCGTTGAAGTACACACTACAATTGATGATTATAAACACCACAATAACACTACACACTGGTGATTCAAGAGGGAACACTGATGTGACCAATACAGGGCTCGTCTCTTGCGCTTTCCAACAATGTGTTGTACTTGAAAAATAGTGAAGTAAAAACGAAACAATCTACAAATGAATTTGCCAACTATTTGTACTAGTCTGATCACTAGAAAATACAAATTAGCGAGGTGCTTCATCGAGCCTCAGACTTTCCGGTACTCCCGTGTATGTTCTTCGGCAGTCACGGCCGTACCGGGTGCTAGTCTCAAGCAACCGAGGTTGGCGGATGCCCAGCGCCCTCGGTACTCGTCCACGCGAGAGGAGCCAGTGCTCGTACTCTTAGTTGATCGATGGCTGTACTCAGCCCATTGCTCTCCCCGTGATCGATCACCGTCAATCTGCTCCTCCATTAAACTATTCGCTCGATCGCTCGGTCCTCGACATCCATCCCCGTTGCTCTGCAACTGCCACATCAGCATTGGAGACCGAGAGGAGCCGGTGCTTGCACTCTCGGTCCTTGCATCCACAACCACTCTGTCAACTTCCGCAAATCACGCCGGAACATATGCGGTGTATGTCCATGTCACCATTGTCATAGGACGAGTAGAGCAGAGTAGATAGGGCTGCGGATGGAGGTGCTGATTTATGACAAGGTGTTGATTTGCAACGAGGTCTTCATTTGCGAGGTGTTCATTTTTGACGTGATGTTGAGTTGCGACGAGGTGTTGATTTGCGACGAGGTGCTGATTTGCGATGAGGTATTGATTTGCGACGAGGTGTTGATTTGTGACGCAGTGTTGATTTGTGACATGGTGTCTATTTGCAAAGAGGTGCTGATTTGCGACGAGGTATTGATTTGCGACAAGATGTTGATTTGCGACAATGTGTTGGTTTACAACGAGGTGTTTACTTACGACGAGGTGTTGATTTACGACGAGGTGTTGATTTACGAGGTGTTCATTTGCAACGAGGTGTTGGATTTGTGACGAGGTGTTCATTTGCAACGAGGTGTTGATTTTTAAATAGGTGTTGATTTGCGACGAGGTGCTGAATTGCAACGAGGTGCTGATTTGCGACAAGGTGTTCATTTGCAAAGTGTTCATTTTTTACGTGATATTGAGTTGCGACGAAGTGTTGATTTGTGACGAGGTGCTGATTTCCGACGAGGTATTGGTTTGCAACGAGGTGCTGATTTGTGACGAAGTGTTGACATACGACAAGGTGTCTATTTGAAAAAAGGTGTTGATTTGCAATGAGGTATTGATTTGCGACAAGATGTTGATTCACGGCGAGGTGTTGATTTGCGACGAGGTGTTGATTTCCAACGAGGTGTTGATTTGCGACGAGGTGCTGATTTGTGACAAGCTTTTGATTTATGACGAGGTGTGGATTTGCTACGAGGTGTTGATTTGGGACGAAGTGTTGATTTACGACAAGGTGTTGATTTGTGACAACTGGAGCAACGCCAAGACAACTGGAGCAAACCCAAGACAACAGGAGCAAGTCTAAGACAACTGGAGAAATCCCAGGACAACTTGAGCAAGCCCAAGACAACTGGAGCAAGCCCAAGATAAATGGATCAAGCCCGAGACAACTAAAGCAAGGCCAAGACAACTAGAGTAAGCCAAAGTCAACTGGAGCAAGCCCAAGACAACTGGAGCAAGCCCAAGATAACAGGAGCAAGTTAAAGATAACTAAAGCAAGTTTAATTGAACTAGAGCAATGCCAAGACAACAAGAGCAAGCCGAAGACAACTGGAGAAAGGCCAAGACAACTGGACAAAGGCCAAGACAACTGGAGCAAGTCCAAGACAACTGTAGCAAGCCCAAGACAACTGGAGCAAGCCCAAGACAATTAGACCAATGCCAAGACGACTAAAGAAAGCCAAAGACAACTGGAGCAAGGCCAAGACAACTGGAGCAAGCCCAAGACAACAAGAGCAAGGCCAAGACCACTGAAACGAGGTCAAGACAATTAGAGCAAGCCCATGACAACTAGGCAAACCCAAGACAACTGGAGCAAGCCCATGACAACTGGAGAAAACCCAAGACAACTTGAGCAAGCCCAAGGCAACTTGAGCAAGCCCAAGAAAACTGGAGCAAGCTCAGGACAACTGGAGCAAGGCGAAGACAACAAGAGCCAGCCCATGACAACTCAAGCAAGCCCAAGAAAACTGGAGCAAGACGAAGACAACTGGAGCAAGCCCAAGACACCGGGAGCAAGGCCAAGACAACTGGAGCAAGCCCAAGACAACTAGAGCAAGGCAAGGACAACTGGAGCAAACCCAAGGCAACTAGAGCAAGGCCAATACAATTGGAGCAAACCCAACACAACTGGAGCAAACCCAGAACTACTGCAGCAAGTCCAGGAAAACTGGAGCAAGCCCAAGGCAACTAGAGCAAGGCCAATACGACTGGAGCAAGACGAAGACAATAGAAGCGAGCTCAAGAGAACTGGAGCAAACCCAAGACAAGTGAAGCAAGCCAAAGACAACTAAAGCAAGGACACGACAACTGAAGGAAGCCCAAGACAACTCGAGCAAATCCAGGACAACCGAAGCAAGCCCAAGACAACAGGAGCAAGGCCAAGACAACTGCAGCAGGCCCAAGACAACAGGAGCAGGTCCAAGACAACTGGAGCAAGCCCAAGACAACTAGAGAACTCCCAAGACAACTGGAGCGAAGCCAACACAAGTGGAACGAGCCCAACACAACTGGAGCAAGTCCAAGACAAGTGGAGCAAGGCCAAGACAACTGGAGCAAGGCAAAGACAGCTGGAGCAAGGCCAAGACAACTGGAGCAAGCCCAATACAACTAGAGAAAGCCCAAGGCAACTGGAGCAAGACGAAGACAACTGGAGCAAGTTCAAGACATTAGGAGCAAGCCCACAACAACTGGAACAATTCCAAGACAACTGGAGCAAGGCCAAGACAACTGGAGCAAGCCAAAGACAACTGGAGGAAGTCCAAGACAACTGGAACAAGCCTAAGACAAATGGAGCAAGCCCAAGACAACTGGAGCAAGCCCAAGACAATTGGAGCAAGCCCAAGACAACTTGAGCAAGGCCAAGACAACAGGAGCAAGTCAAAGACAACTGGAGCAAGCCCAAGACAACTGAAGCAAACCCTAGACAATTGGAGCAAGTCCAAGACAATTGTAGCAAGTCCAAGACAATTGTAGCAATCCCAAGACAATGGGAGCAAGCACAAGACAACTGAAGCAAGCCAAAGACAAGTGGAGCAAGCCAAAGACAACAGGAGCAAACCCAACACAACTCAAGCAAGGCCAAGACAACTGGAGCAAGGCCAAGACAATTTGAGGAAGCCCAAGACAACTGGAGCAAGGCCAAGACAATTTGAGGAAGCCCAAGACAGCTGGAGCAAGCCCAAGACAACAGGAGAAAGACGAAGACAACAGGAGCAAGCCCAAGACAACTAGAGCAAGGCAAAGACAACTGGAGCAAGCGCAAGAAAACTGGAGCAAGCCCAAGACAACTAGAGCAAGGCCAAGACAACTGGAGCAAGGCCAAGACAACTGGAGCAAGGCCAAGACAACTGGACCAATTCTGAGGCAACTGGAGCAAGGCCAAGAGAGCTGGAGCAAGCCCAGACAGGTTAAGCAAAGCCAAGACAACTGGGGCAAGGCAAAGAAATCTGGAGCAATCTCAAGACAATTGTGGAAAGTTTAAGGCAACTGGAGCAAGGCCAAGACAACTAGAGCAAGGTCAAGATAACTGGAGCAAGCCCAAGACAGCTGAAGAAAGGCCAAGACAACTGGAGCAAGCCCAAGAAAACTGGAGCAATCCCGTGACAACTGGAGCAAGCCCAAGACAACTGAAGCAACCCCAAGACTACTGAAGAAATTTTAAGACAATTAGAGCAAGGCCAAGACAACTCGAGCAAGCCCAAGACAACTGGAGCAAGCCCAAGACAACTGGAGCAAGGCCAAGACATCTGGAGCAAGGAGAGGACAACTGGAGCAAGGCCACGACAACTGGAGCAAGCCCAAAAAACCTGGAGCAAGCACAAGGCAACTGGAGCAAGCCCAAGACAACTTGAGCAAGCCCAAGACAACTGGAGCAAGCCCAAGACAACAGGAGAAAGCCCAAGACAACTGGAGAAAGCCCAAGACAACTGGAGCAAGCCCAACACAACTCGAGCAAGGCCAAGATAAGGAGAGCAATGCCAAAACAACTGGAGCAAGCCCAATAAAATTGGAGCAAGCCCAAGACAACTAGAGCAAGGCCAAGACAACTGGAGCAAGGCCAAGACAACTAGAGCAAGGCCAAGACAAATGGAGCAAGACCAGGAAAACTGGAGCAAGGCCAAGAGAACTGGAGCAAGCCCAAGAAAACAGGAGCAGTCCAAAGAAAAAAAGCTTCCATTTGTTATGGAAGCTTCCAAGAAAGAAATTCCATACTTTCTTGGAAGCTACATGGTTGGTCTATCACCTTGAAACTAGGATGTTGATGTGTCAAGCCCACAGCACAAGTCTATTGGTGATGTGGCTGGGTTAGGCCACTTCCCAGGAATGTGCTTTTGAGTTCTAGGACTGGATAGACAGCTATCAAAGGACTTGTCTTGCATGCTTATCAATTAACCCTTGCTTGATGCTCTCTTGCATATTGACGACTTGAGATTTTCTTGAGATTTAATGCTAAGGCGTTAGTACTCTTGAAGGTGAAGTGTATGCCTGATTAAGTTCAGGGTGCATGACACATGTCAACAAAGGAAGAAGGTGTAAAGGCCTTTGGGAGCTTGTTTTTGGTTTCGCGGCTTCTCTGCCAGAGGTGGTTAGCTCAGTAGCTAACACTCTATGCTTGAGCCTCTACGCATGCACCTTTGTTCCTCATGTGCGCCTTCATTTCTATGTGTGCACCTATGTACGTACTCCTCTAAGCATATACCTCTATGCCCGTGCCTCCGCGCCTGTGCCTATGCACCTGCGCCTCCGTGCCTATGCCTCCGGGCTTGTGCCTCCACGCCTATACCTCCGCGCCTGCACCTCCATGACAGCGCCTCCACGCCTTGCATTTGCACCTGTGCCTCTGTGCCTGCGCCTTTCCGCCTGCGCCGACGCGCCTGCGCCTCTGCACATGCGTCGTCGCATCTGTGCCTCACCGCCTGCGCCTCCTTGTCCGCGCCACCTGGCTACACCTCTGCACCTATGCCTGTTGCTTGCACCTCCATGCCTACGCCTCCAAGCCTGCACCTCTACATCTGTACCTCCATGTCTGCACCTCTGTTCCTGTGCCTCGGCTCCTACACCTCTGTGCCTGCACCTCCACGCATGCGCCTCCGTGTCTCTGCCTCCGCGCGTGCGCCTCCACGCCTATGCCTCCGCACCTGCCCCTCTGTGCCTGCGTCTCCAAGCATGCGCCTTCTACGCCTGTACCTCTGCGCCTGCGCCTCTCTGCCTGGGCCTCCGCGCTTGCGCCTCCGCACTTGTGCCTGCATGCATGCACCCCCGCGCTTGCGCCTTTGTACCTACGCCTCTGTGCGTACACCTCTGTGCCCGCACCTCCACGCCTGCGCCTCTGCACCTGCGCCTCCGTGTCAACGCCTTCGCGCCTGCACGTGTGTGCCTATGTCTGTGTGTCTACGCCTCCATGCCTCACCTCCATGCGTGCACCTCCTCTCTTGCGCCTCTGCGCCTGTGCCTCTACTCCTAGGCCTCCGTGTGTGTGCCTCCGCGCTTGCGCCTCCGCACCTGCACCTCCATTCCTACGCGTCTTCACCTGCCCTAGTGCGCCTAAGCCTCCACGCCTATGCCTCCACGCCTACGCCTCTGCACCTGTGCCTCCATGCTTGCACCTCCACACCTGCGCCTCCGAGCATGTGCATCAATACATGTGCCTCCGCGCATGTGCCTCTGCGCCTACGCATCCACTCCTGTACCTCCATGCTTACACCTCTACGCCTGCCCCTCTGCACCTGCTCCTCTACACCTTAATCACCACATCAGCACCTCTGCACCCTTGCTCTGCTCGTGCACCTCTACGCCCAAACATCAGCACCTACACCTCTGCGACTCTACGAACATGCCCGCGTCTATACGCCAACGCCTCCGCGCATGTGCCTCTGTGCCTCTACCTCCACGCCTACACCTCCACACCTCGGCCTTCACGCATGTGCCTCTGCACTTGCGCCTCTATGCCTGCGCGTCCACACCTGTGCCTCCATGCCTGTGCCTCTGTGCTTACGCCTCTGCGTCTGCACCTCTACGCCTTTGCCTGTGTACCTACGTCTCTACGTCTCTACCTCCATTCCTACGTCTCCATGCCTACGTCTTCGCGGTTGCACCACCGTGCCTGTGCCTCTGGGCCTGCCCCTCCACGCTTGCACCTTCGCGCCTACGCCTCCACGCTTGCACCTCCGCACCTATGCCTCCACGCTTGTGCCTTCGCGCATTTGCCTCTGCATTTATGCCTCCACACATGTGCCTCCGCGCCTTCACCTTCGTGCCTACGCCTCCGCGCCTCCGCTTCCGCGCCTACGCCTCTGCTCTTGCACCTCTACGCTTGTGCCTCAAAAACTATGCCTCTGCGCATGCGCCTCCGCACATGCACCTCCGCGCTTGTACCTCCTCGCCTGTGCCTCTGTGCTTGCACCTCCGTGCCTGTGCCTCCACGCCTATGCCTCCACACCTGTGCCTTTGCGTCTGCACCTCCGTGCCTGTGCCTCCGCACCAACGCCTCTGTACCTGGGCCTCTGTGCCTGCGCTTGCACGCGTGTGCCTCCACCCCTGCACCTATGCACCTGTGGCTCTACCCCTGCACCTTTGCACCTATGCCACCGCACCTACGCCTCTGGGCCTATGCCTTCGCGCTTGCACCTCCGCACCTATGCCTCCATGCCTACGCCTCCGCGCCTGTGCCTCCACGCCACCGCCTCTACGCCTGCACCTTTGCGCCTATGCCTCAATGCCTACGCCTCAACGCCTACACCGACGCGCCTACGCCTCTGTGCTGGTGCCTCCGTGCCTGCACCTCCGCGCCTCCGCCTGCACGCCTTCGCCCCCGCGCCTGCGCCTTCGTGCCTTCGCCTCCGCGCCTATGCCTCTGTGCCTGTGCCTCTGCGCTTGCACCTTCGCACCTGTGCCTCCGTGCTTGCGCCTCTGCGCATGTACCTCCGCACTTGCGCCTCATCGCCTATGCCTCCTTACGTGCGCATCCTCGCCTGCACCTCCGCACATGCACGTCCGCACCTGCACCTCCATGCTTGCACCTCCGCATCTGCGCCTCTGTGCCTATGCCTCCATGCATGCACCTCCATGCCTATGCCTCCGCGCCTGTGCCTCCGCGCCTACGCAGGTGCGCCTACGCCCGCGCGCCTACGCCTCTGTGACGACACCTCCGCATGTGCACTTGTGTGCCTGTGCCTCTGGGTGTGCGCCTCCGTGCTGCATCTCTGTGCCTGTACCTCCACGCCCACACATCCGTGCTTGTACCTCCATGCCTGCACCTCTACACCTGCACCTCTGTAATTGCACCTCCATGCCCTCGCCTCCGTGCCTGCACATCCGTGCCTGTGCCTCCACGCCTACGCCTCTGTGCTTGTGCCACCGCGGTTGCACCTTCACGCTTACCCTTCTGCGTCTGATCCTCTCGGCCTTCACCACTGCCTCAGTGCCTCTACACCTTCGCCCTGCTCCTACGCCTCTGTGACAACTTCTCTAAGAATGTGTCTCTACGCCTGCACCTCTACACGTGCGCTTCTATGAGTGCTTCTCTGCGTTTTCACCTCTGCTCCTACACCTCTGCTATTGTGCCTATACGCCTGCACCTATGCTCTTGTGCCTACGCGCCTACACCTTTGCGCTTGTACCTTCACACCTACGCCTTATTGCCTACGCCTCTATGCCCGGGCCTCTGCCCCTGCGCCTCCGTGCCTGCACCTCCGTGCCTGAGCTTTCATGCTTATGCCTCTATGCCTGCACCTCCGTGCCTGCGCCTCCGTGCCTGTGCATCCGTGCCTATGCATCTGTGCCTGCACTTCTGCGCCTGAGCCTCTGTGATTGCACCTCTATGCGTGAGCTTCCGCGCCTAAACCTCCACGCCTACACCTCCGCGCTTGCGCCTTCGCGCTAGCACCTCGCGCCTGTACCTCCACGCCTGCCCCTCCGTGCCTGCGCCTCCGTACCTGTGCGGCCGTGCCTGCACCTCGGCGCATGCTCCTCGGTGACTGTGCCTTCATCCTTGCACCTCAGTGCCTGTGTCTCCACGTCTACGCCTCTGCGCCTGCTCCTTCACGCTAGTGCCTCTGCGCCTGCACCTCCGCACCTGCGTGTCCGTGCCTACGCCTCTACTCCTACGCCTCTGCACTTACGCATCCGCGCCTACGCCTCCGCCCCTGTGCTTCTGCCCATGCGCCTCTAAGCCTGCGCTCTGTGCCTTTGCCTCTACCTCGCGTCTTCGCGCCTCTGTGCCTTCGCGCACAGAGGCGTAGCCATGACTACGCCTCCGTGCCTACGTCGTTCCTCCACGCTTACGCCTTCACGCCAGCACCTTTGCTAGCGCCTCTGCGCCTTTGCCTCCGCGCCTATGTTTCTATGTCTTCGCCTCTGCACCTTCGCCTTTGTGCTTGCTCCGCGACGGCCGCGCCTCCACACGTGCGTCTCTACTCTTGTACCTCCACACATGCGCCTCCGTGAGTGGATGATGAGATTATGGAGCAGAACTTCCTTCTTTACATGCCACTCCATGATCTTTCTTTTCGGTTTTCTTGGTTGTAACAATGATTATTCTACGGCTTGTCTGTAGAGCTTATTGATGATAATATTGTTGTAGCGTACGAGCCATTTTTAGAGTTAAAAATGGCCGATAAATAATTATCGGGTACTTTAGGTACTTGAGGCTCAGGTTTCGAGGAGCCAAAGTCCGGAAAAACATTATGGGCTAGAGTCCGGTTCGACTCTAGCCTAGAAAATATCCGTGGCCAGATTCTAGGTGAAAGGAGTGCCGCGATGGAAAATCCATCGCGTCACTCCTCCTCCCTTATAGTTGGCCGGTAGGGTCATGCTTCCACGTGGCAATGCCACGTGGAACGATAGAGTATGAGGATGCATGTTCGCAAAAATGCCCTATGACGACTACGTCCATTTGTGTTGCGGTTCATCTCAGCCAAAAGGGCTGAGACGACCATTCGCTACGGCTCTTTGGACTGACTATTCTGAGGGCCTACGTTTTGGTTCCACAGTTAGTCGCAAAACAGCCTAGTGTTGTTACAATTGTTGATTATGTGTAATACTCTTTTTTACCTTATTTGACAAGAAAACTGGACTTTACCCCAATTCTTTCAAAGTTCCAAGCTAGAAAACTTTACAACTGACTCAGGTAACCATGTTTTCCCTCCCTTCCAGACATTGTCGCACCCTTTTTCAGAAAGGAGATGAGATGTCGTCCTTAGTGTTTTGATTCCGATTTCTTTTGTTGTGGTCTTTGATACCTTTTTTTTCTTTTCTTATATGAAGCCTTAGAATTCTTTTCTCGGTCACAAGTTACGTATGCCCTCATTGGGCCCAGGTTCTGCGCTGTTGCGACCAATGGTGCTGATGTAGCCCTCCATGAAGTCGGTTACTAATAGTGGCTGGGACAGACTCTTTGCTTTGAACTCTGTTCTTCCTCCCCACGTTGGGTCTTGAGATTAAACACCTTTTTTTCACAGCATCTCCGCGACAAAATACGACCACCACTAACCACTGTACAAAACATAGTGCTGGACAGCGTAGTCGACCATTTGCCCCTCACATAGCAATGAGTAATGCTTAACCCACCCTCTTTCTCAGATTTTCTACAATACACGAAATACGTCACCCACTCCTCCCATTGGTTACAAACTGGACACATCCCAAGATCTCCCGATAGGCATCCCCATGGAAATCAACCCATTCACGAGATGTATCCGACCACACCCATGGCTCAAATCGTCCAAACTCGACCCAAGCCTACTCACCCCACTCTATTGCAAAAATGGTCACTTGATCTCCATTACCACGTATCCCGACATCCCATGCCACATTATAAACATGAAAAAATCTTATTTCCACGAAATCTACACACTCGTCCTATCTTCCCAGATAATAATAGGCCAGAACAAGTATTGTTCATACAGGAAACAAAAATCACTAGTGCATTGGAGCTCCCATTTCTGCAATTCAGAATGAGGCCAAGGTGTAATCACCCTACTTCTCAAACCAGTTTATCCCTTTGGTTGAGACATCCCAGGTTATATAAGTTGTAGTTTGGAGGGCCGGGTCTAGTCCCCGGGATTATCTTGGGGTGTAGGTGACCCCCCCTTCCCAACCTGGTTACGACTACGGGAACAAAATGCTTTGAACTATGTTCGACTCTTGGACGTTATCTAGAAAGATCGAAGAAGGTTACAGCATCACACCCTGACGAACCGCGCACAAACTATGTTTGCTCCAATGGCGTGCGACCATGCTGCAGTGCAAAGATGGACACTGGTCTTGCGGGCTCTCGTGTCCGACCTGTCTAGTTGCTGTCGGCGCGGTGGTGTTCGGAAGTCCATCCCGTGTTGATGGGTTTGCGATATCGTTTCGAAGGATTTATCACCTCACAGCCAGCAGAACATCTCCGTTTGTGATCCGTATGGCCACTTTTTCTCTTTACCGCTTGTTTGCTTCCGCAAGTATTCCATCGATTTTTCTCTCATGGACCCACCCCGCTGGCATGTGCTGTCTTTGCAGCAGGGGGCCACCCCACGCTCTTGACCGCGGCTGTCGAGGAGGCCACCAGGGCTCCATTTGTCGCAAACTGGACAGAGTTTTCAAACAAACCACGTCAACTGGGGAAGCAATCCATTCCAAAACCTTGGAGGATGGCTCTCTCAATTATGAATTACAATAGTTTTTTCTCGTCGAGGCGCCGATCGCACTTCTGTCGTGTCTGGCTGGCTAGGCGAAGTTCCGCTGCGACGCGGCTCCCGGAGCGCGTGCACACCCAATGGGCGCTCTCCTTCAATGACCGACGCTTTGTTGAGTGTCGCGCGTCTCACGTGTCCGTGTGTGCATGCCAACCTGCCTTACCGACTTGCGATCTCGAAGGCGAACGCCGCACAGACAGCGGCTCCCCGCATCTCGCATTAGACCACCACGCTGGACATCGAGTTGACAGCAAACCAGAAACAGCAAGCGCAGAGCGCCCGTGTCGAGTGCGATTCGGGGCGCGTTCCTGCACTACTCGTCGACACAGATTCGCTGAGTAGGAACGGAGGGGTCCTAGCTGCATCTGCCAGCTCTGACGTATCTAGTGCCCCTGGCTAACTTCGCACTGTAGCGGCGGAGAGTTAAACCGGGCTGCCAACCTTCGTGTCCTGTTCCGGCAGCGGCGCGACATCGGCACATCCGTCGGGAGATAAAGAGGTGCGAAAATATGGTGCGCCTCTCCTTTCCGCTGTCGCGCGACCCGAAAATGCGGGATCAGCGTCAGACCGGCGCAGAACCCTCCCCTCCGATCTGCAGGAGGACCGAGGAGGCAGAGCAATCGTCGTCCCACTCCTCCCCACCCCTCTCCTGCTATGCGGCAGTGTCACATTCCGCCAGACCCTTCGGCACGCGCTACGGTGCTTGCCGCTCCTTCGCGCGCCGCGCTTGCGGCTACATGCGGAGCGCGGACGAAGGCAGGGGCGGAGATGGCGACGGTGGAGGCGTTGACGCTTATGCTGCCTCCGCGCTGGATGACGTCCACCAGCCCGGACATGACGGCAGCAATTGCCACAGCACGAGCGGAAGCGGCAGCAGCAGCAGCAGCAACAGGACCTTCAGAAGCGGCAGCAACGGGAACAGAAGGGGGTGCGGCTGCTGTTACGAACTCAGCACGAGCAATGGCGACGAACGCCGTCGCCGGATTTCAGCGTCAGCAGGCGTGCTCCGCGGTGCCCCTGTTGCTGCCGACTGGCAGCTGTGGCCGGTGAAGACAACGCTGCTGCTGCTGTTGATGCCGCTGCTGCTGCTGCAAATGCCGCTGGTCGCGTCAGTCGCGCCAAAGGAGGGAGCAGCCCAGGGCAGCAGCATCGTCAAGTATGAGGTGGAGGGCAAAGGACGATGCCTGGATGGCAGGTGGGTCCGTGGGCTTCGGGGTGTGTTTTTCATGTGTGGCGTGGCTCGGCATGGGCAGGAGACAGGTTGTCAGTGACGAACTTGTCACACCAGTCCACGTTGTGGACTTGCTGCGCTGCGGGAGTCGCCAGCTCAGCGTGTGTCTAGATGTTTTTTTATTCCCACGTTTTCAAAACGGGGCGTGCTTCCCACTTGCCGCGTCGCAAGTGCTTGCCGAATTGCACAAATGCCCGGATGCCGAACCATGGCATGCCGTACCATGGCATGCCGTACCATGGCATGCCGAACCATGGCATGCCGAACCATGGCATGCCGAACCATGGCATGCCGAACCATGGCATGCCGAACCATGGCATGCCGAACCATGGCATGCCGAACCATGGCATGCCGTACCATGGCATGCCGAACCATGTGAAGAGTGAGGCTTGATGTGAGGGGTGACAAGGTGCGGTGCAACGTGGTGCAATGCAATGCGATGCGATGCAATGGAATGGAATGGAGCGCGATAAGAAGTGATCAGTCGTAAGCATTGTGCTATGAAACAATGTGATCCAATGCAATGAAATGCAATGCAATGTGATGTGATGTGATGTGATGTGATGTGATGTGATGTGATGTGGTGTG
>SZWC01018874.1:10788-28288 GCA_023375785.1 Penium margaritaceum | reverse complement strand
GTCATGTCTCTCTGGTTTGCAGTGTTAATTCATATTTGTTTTAGAGTTTGTTCGACGACTAATCATTATTGCCTTTCCTATCTTCCGATTCGTGCAGTGGGCCGAGCCCTCGCAACGTCGAGAAGGCACCAACCGGCAGAATAGTCGGCAATCCCCAGTCGCGACGGTTTCCGACGGGCCCTCGCGTTGGTCGGCGCCCAAATGCGGGCACCCTTGTTGATGGATCCGACAATGCGGGTCCTCGGGTTGGGACGTGTGTTAAACCCGGGCCCCGGGATCAATTTGACCTTCTTGAAGTCAGCCATTCAACTTTTAGAGGCAAGGGTTTTGTAACCGGTGAGGGTCGAACTAGGACCCCCCGTTGACACGTACCCCACGTAGGCTTGGCATGCCGTGTCGCAGTGTCGACGCGCAATTGGAGTCACGCTCAGCCCAGCCTCGACCAATGGGAGACGTCGGATAAATGAGAACAACATTCCTTGCAAAATCACCCAGCATCCTAAGGGTGGTCTCACACCGATTCGTAGCAACTCTGCCACGCAACCGCACGTGTTCACCACGTCTGCAACTTCCACGTGGTGGACAACGAGGGTATTACTAGCGAGGTGTTCTGACACCGGACGGCTTAGCAACTGCACCAAGCAAGGGTTGGTGAACGTCGGCGTTTCTGTGAGCGAGAGCACTTTTCCCTCGATTTTTGCGAGTCCGGCATGAACGAAAGTCCACCTCGTCACGTCGCCACGTGAGCGAGTACGGAAGCTTCGAGTAGCGACTCGGGAGTTGTTGCGGAGTTGCTACAGCTCCGAGGCTGTAGCAACCCCTAGCAACTCTGGGTCGCCTCGCCAGAGGTTCGCGGGCATCTTCGCGGTCACCGACGACTTCAGCTCGAGTTGAGCTCGCGTCGCCCCCCTGACGTGGCGAGTGGGGGTTGAGTTTCTACGGTGTGAGACCACCCTAACTACTTTGGTCTACTTTAGGGGCGGCTCGATGAATTTAATCGATTTTTTGTGCCACATCATCGGTGGCAGATGAATCAGGATGGATCCAGCGAAAGAATAGGCAGTCAATGACTAGCTAATGCCTACCAATGCCCTGGACGTCCGAGTGTTTTGAGGTTTGTGCAACTACCACTGTCAAATTGTACATTGATATGTCAAAGAGTGATAACCTCTCTCCATTCTCACATGTAAAATCACGGAGTGAAGTTGGGGAGGCACCAAACAACATGTGTTGAAAACTTTAAAAATTGCTTGGACCTGAGCACCATGATTAAGTTATGGAGATCCAATAATGGACTAAATCATTGCCACAAACGCATCCAATCAAGAAATTGGAGTTGTTTTCCTCCAAGACAATGATGGTGGAGAACAATTAGTTGCATACATATCACAAAAATTGTGCACAATGAAGCAGAACTACACAGTGCAGAAAAAAGAATGTTGGCAATCGTGCAATCATTCAAGACACGGTGGTGCTACCTAGTGATCACCATGCACTTAACAATCTCAAGGTTGAGCCAAACCAGAGTTTTCAATTAACTCAACGGATGGATTTCCTTGAGTCCAACTTCAACTATGACATCCATAGCAACTGGGACAAAGAAACCTAGTGCATGTTCTACATAGACAACCGGATATGAGCACGATGTTCGACAAATGAGACTTGTACCTCACTGTGTTGTTTACGTAAGGCTAAGAGGGGTTCGTTGGGGATAAAATTACAATTTTTTTTGTTAGATGGACCATAGTGGCAACGGGAATTCATCCACTAGGTCATCATACCATCCAACAACGAGTTGCGAAGAATGCTAGTAGAGGAGTGCGATGACATTAGCCGTAGGTGGACACTTCAACAAGGAAAAAAGGCTAAAAAACTTGCATGCTACTACTATTGGGATGATATGAAAACCAGTGTTGTAGAATAGTCCAACATGTACCGAAAAATATACTCCACGTCAAGACAAACCGAACTCCAGGATTTTCTTGAACCACTACCATTGCCAAAGATACCATGGATGGATGTCTCCATGGATTTCATGGCAAATTTTCTTTTATTCAACCGGTTCCTGAAGATGTCACACTCCATTCCGGCTATAACACGATCACTATAGTGACCGTCGTTACAATCGGTCACTGTTCAGGGTATGGCGAGACTGGTCCTTGGCAGCATCATTGGATTGCATGGTATCCCCTCCAAATCACCACCAGGAAAAATGGGGGGTTCACCAGCACATTTTGGGGAGAGCTCATGAATCGTTATGGCACTCGGATCCAACAATCCACGGCCTCGTATCCACAAGCCGGCAGGCACTCTCAATGAATCAATCAAACGCTCAAATAATTGGTCCATACCTAGTACAAGCTCTTCGTCATTGAATGGGCAGTCAAGCTACCAATTGTCAAGTTACACACAATTTAAGGACCTCCAGATGAATTGTAAAATTTTTTACAAAGTGGTATACAAAAAACTGCCCGCAACTCTGGTAGGATTGCAAAGTTCAAGTAACATGCCAGTAGTTGACATGTAACAATGCGACTTTTACAACTTTTGTGACGAGATTCAGGAGGCGCCAGTAAAGCCTCAAGATGAGGTGAACCATGCTGCATAAAATCATCAAAAGAACATAGATTTATGCCCAATGAATCCTACTCAGCTTTATTAGTATCAAACTATGAGGAGAGAATCGTGAAGATTTCAATTTACAGTGGTTCTGGCCTTTCCTCTTTAAGGATATGCGGATATCTATCAAAATTGCCAAAATTCACCTACTTGATAGCATGGCTTATCTATCTATTGTTCTACATCAGCCAACTCAAACTCTTATATGACCCAAACAAACACTTCATTGGCAAAGATGTGCATCCGCCAACACCTCTCATTGGGTGCGAGCGCACTAAGTACAATGTTGAAGACATTGTTAGACAACAAAGAAGAGGAAAATGGCATTTTATCTTACTAAGTGAGAGGGCTACAAGGTTTTGCATGATAGTTGGGAGCCCTATGAGAAGATGTGTGGAAGCTTCCTAGCAACGCTACCCTCGACTAGACGTCAGTGTCTGGTCAGACGGTGACGACAGTCACAAGTCGTGCACACAACGGCATGGGTCTGGCTAGGAGACACAAAGCAAAGTGTCATAATGCTTCAATAGCCTGTGTAGAGAGAGATGACAAATGACATGTCCATGGCACAAGTACCTTCCGCAGCGCACGACGGGTGTCGCACGCGACAATGCAATATCTGACCTAAAACCGGCCCAAACCCACTGTTTTGGCCATAACTCTACGCAGACATGTCTGAACGCTACGCCGTCTGAACCTAGACATGCAGGATCAAAAGCCAAACGCTACGACTGGTCACATGCATGCATCCGGCATATAACGGTGGAAATACAAAGCAAAAACATGTAAATCGGGCCCATAGCCAGTCCATCAATAAACTACTATGTGCTGCAGAAAAACCTACAGGAGGTCCCTGGTAGCGTCTAGAGCTCTGGAAAGATCGTCAGCCAGCTCCAAGCTGGTAGTCCGCCACCAGATGACGCACCGGTTCCACCAACTTCCGCATCAGGGATCTACACGAGTATGGACACGGCCGAGTCGTCATAGTAAACTGTACAGGTCGACAGGAACGTCACAAATCACAACACTCCCCCATGACTTGATGGTACGCATGTCCATACACGTGCAGCACTGAGACGAGTACAACAACGAGTGTAATGAAAAATGTGACACGGACACAGACACACCCCACACTGAACCACTTTCAAGCAGGGGGCGAAAGTCCAACAGAACGAATGGCCACCAAGAACTTTCCACGTGCTAGTGCCTTCGTCAATAAGTCAGCACGCTACGTGTCAGTGGCTTACCAAATGACGGAGATCACGTGTCGCTCTACCAGATCACGTACAAAGTGGTGCTCAACCGCAATGTGCTTCGTGCCAGCATGAAAGATGCCTGAGTTCTCCGCAATGGCAAGAGCACTCTGGTTGTTGCAACGAAGCACAATGGCGGATACTGACTGGCCAAGCTCAAGGAACAGGCACTACAGCCATACCGCCTCAGCAGCCCCTGCACCCAGAGCAACGTACTCTGCCTCCGATGAGCTACGTGCAATGCAGCCCTGCTTCCCGCTGTGCCAGGACACAGCGGTCCCACCGAGCAGGAACACGTAACCGGTGCGACTGTGTCCATCTGGGCTCCAGGCCCAGTCGCTGTCGCTATAGCCGTCAAGGACTACTGAACACTGCCGGCGACAGTAGAGTCCGAGGTACGGTGTGGAGACCACATACCGAACCACTCGCACAGATGCGTGACGGGCTCTGGCGCGTGGAGCCTGCGAAAACTAGGCAAGGAGGTTGACGGCAAATGCGATGTCAGGACGTGTGGTAGTGGCCAGGTACATCGGAGATTCAATGAGACGGAGGTACTTTGTCAAATCCACTATCTCCCCAGCTGTGTGGGATCGTCCACCTTCAGGGCATCCTGCCCGTCAGGCATGAGAGGTGTGGAAGTCGTGGGCACTACGCCGAGGAGGTCGCTGAAGCGCTCCCCCACAACATGTACGTATCGGGCCTGATGCTGCAGTAGAGTACGACGTCTGTGATCTCGCACGATCTCCATGCCGAGAAACACCGCTGCAAGACCAAGGTCCTTCATCCTGTAGGCAGTCTGGAGAACAGCCTTGGCCTCCTTCACGACCTCCAGTGAAGGAGACGCGATCAGAAGGTCGTCGACATAGACCAGGATGGCAGTGAATCGCTCAGGCGTCCGTTGGATGAAGAGAGAGGGATCTGCCTCGCTCTTTACATATCCGGCACGAGTCAGGTTGCTAGTAATCTCCTGGTTCCAACACCGAGGAGACTGCTTGAGGTCATACAAGGACTTGCGCAGGCGCCAGACCTTGTCACCATCCTCAAAGCCGGGTGGCTGAGCCACGTAAATCTCCTCATCCAAAAAGCCATGGAGGAATGCATTGTTCACATCGATCTGGTGCAATTCCCAGTCATGCTGAACCACTACACCGAAGAGAGCTCGAGCTGAGGTCATGCGGCCGACAAGGGCAAAGGTGTCAGTGTAATCGATGCCCTCAATTTGAGAGTACCCCTTGACAACCAAGCGAGCCTTGTGGCATTCCAGTGAGCCATCCAGCTTCACTTTCTTGCGAAAGACCCACTTGACCTGAATAGCCTTCCTCCCAGGTGGAAGGTCGACTAGCTCGTAGACTACGTGCTCTCAGATGGCGCGAAGCTCATCCTCGCAGGCAGCATGCCAGGCGTCAACATCGTGTGATAAGAGAGCTTCCCTCAGTATGCATAGGTCAGGTGCCATAGAGCGAGATCTTTGCGTGGCAAGAGCCACGCCTCTGTGGTAAGTCTGACGACTACAAGATCGGCTGCTGCATCACAAGCGATATGAAACTCGCGAATGACGAGGTCGTGCCCTACGGGACACGCTGGGTGTACCTCTGTGTGCTCAGTGCGGACACTCAGGCCTAGGGCCTTTGTGCCGGGATCACCACTTGCGATGCTGCGAGCAGAGCACCTGGGTGCAGGACCAGACACTTGCTAAGCTCCGGAGTCCAATGGTCGAAGACGACTGCCAAGCTCACGGGAGTAACCCAGGCTCGAGGGGCGCACCTCGGTCTCAGGAACAGGCACGATCATAGCTGAGGAAGGCTAAGGCAAGGGAGCTGGTGATGCCGTGTGAGGAGATGCGGGTGTGGGAGACACGGGGCTCGGTGTGACAGTAGGAGCAGGTGAGGCAGGTCCACGCACAGAGGCAGGAATGCCGGCGGACACAGGTACGGTTAGAGGAGTACGCACAGATACACAATCATGGGTACTTGAGGGGTGTGAGGGGACACGGGTAGCAGCCAGCGGAGCTGGAGAGATCTCTAGACCGACAGCGATGATCACTGGGTCATCAAGAGCCAGAGAAGTGGAGGGAAATCGAACGGACACATCAGCCTGGCGAGCGGTGCTCGTAGGCGCAGACTCCCCCATCCGTCGAGAAACCTCACACGTAGGAATGTGTGTGACGAACAGCGACGTGATCGAAGTCAGATCACGGTAGGTGAGGGACTCAAAGAAGAGCGTTTCGTGCAACTCAACAATGCAACGACGAGTAGGGTCCCAAAAATGCCATGCCTTTGACCGCGGGGAGATACCGACGAAGGCACACAAGCTGCCCCGTAGTGAGACCTTGGACCCCTACGGACATCCTCAACAACGACAGTAGGAATGACAGGTGGCGCCGGACGACAGGTGCGGATCAACGAGGAACTGGCGAACCGTATCACTACGCTTGATGGAATCAACAGCCATCGGCTCCAATAGTTCAACATCTTGATGGAGGCTCTTTGCAATGGAAGTGCACGAGAAGCGGTGCTTGTCTAGAGAAATACCCAGCTCTCGAGTGAACCCAAAATTTTTCCGGCCTTACCAAAACCGTTTGATCCTGTAAATTCCAGGAGACTGACGAGTCTGGAGGTTTACTTCACCATTGCTAGCGTCAACGGCAAGCAAAAGAAGATTGACCTCATGACCGTGCTTTTGCGTGGCACATCACTAAGTTGGTGGTCTGATCTAAAGACCATCCAACGGGAGGAGGAGACCGGCAGCGCCTCATCGACGGCCAACGGCGCCCGTCTTATATCGCCGTCCGCAGGCGTCCTACCCTGCGAGGAAATCAACGCGGAATCGCACGCCACGTTGACACCACCTACCTACTAGAACAAGTTCTTGCGCGCGATGCTCGCATGATTTGGAGGACTGAACGGGAAGTCTCACGCTCGGTGCAAGCTCCGGCTCCCCGTCAGCAGTCCAGTGGTCAGCGTCTCTGCCAGAATTCCAGTGTGGCAGAGTGTACACGTACATTCTGCAAGATCATCAATTATGTAGACAATACCCCCAATGAGCTTTGTTTTCACTACAACAATGGTCTCAAGCGGGACATCCGATGAGCGATGACCATCTTTTGCATCCAAAACGACTTACCTCAGATGATCGTAACAACAAAAAGAACCAACAACACCGGCTACAATGCCCAAATCTAGGAACTCGATGGCTGGCGACCTCTCAACCACAATAATGGTGGAAACGAAAAAAATCTGTCAGGGGACTCCCCGACTCCGATAGAAATGGACGGCATTGAAAAAAGAGACACACGCATCTACTACAACTATGGAATGGTCGGACAAATCGCTTGCAACTGCCGAAGCAAGCAACAAGCTAAAAAATGGAAGAAGTTGCAAAATATGAGTCAAGAAACGACAAATGGCAGGAGTGAAAGGCGCGACTCTTGTCCGAGAGGAGTGATCTACACCAAACGATCGTCCATCTGAATAGCTCACGATGCCGTAGAGGGTTTTTGAAATCGCAAAGATTGACAAGAGGTACGAGGACGAATAACCGGCGATACTACTGAAAGTGTAACCCCGAGATTGCAAGAGTCGCAAAATGGTACCAGCACTATTGGATGGAGGAGCCTCGCACAGTTATGTAAGCAATGACATGGATCGAAATCTGGGTTTCCAGACGGAACAAGGGGTTTTTGAAGGAAAAATTGTGGACGGGAGATTACAGATACAGAGAGTCTAAGAACCATTCCGATTACAAGTGGGACACTTGCTGGATGTAACTGTCTGGAGGTCATGTCCAATGAATGACCACAAAATCATTTACGGACGAGATTTTTTGTACCAGCACAATCTGTAAATTGACTGGAAGAGTGTCAAAGACTACGTGGAAATCAACGATGCCAAGAGATAGCTTCTACACGTGGGGCGAAGAGGAGAGTGGAAGCAACAGAGGTGGAAGCAGCAAAGGATGGCACAGTGGCCAAGAAGCCACAACCACTACACTCGATACCGCTCAACGTGACCAAGTACTGCATCCAACGAGGGGCACATACGTGGCTCGTACATATTGAGCCAATGGATGAATCGAAAGTGGCAACAGCTGACTCAACAGAATCATTAGCCACATCGGCCTCATCGGCATCAACAAAGTTTGTGATGGTTTCGAAGGAGTTCGCACCTCACATCCGAGGTTTTGCAGACGTCCGACCCAAAGTTCGAGGGGCCTATGGGATGAGCAACCATGAGCTAAACGAGCTAAAAAAGCAGCTCCACGAGATGCATGGTCTAGGGTTCATACGCCCTTCCACATCACCGTATGCCGCAAAAGTATTTTTTTTGTAAAATATAAAATTGGAAAAATTGATGTGTGGACAACCGGGCGCTAAAAGACGCTACCATCAAGAACCGCTACCTTCTTCCCATGCAAACGAAATTTTTGACCAACTTCGTGGAGCTCGAACTTTCACCAACATCGATCTATGCAGCGGTTATCACCAGATGTGTGTGGTAGACGCCAACATTGGGAGGCCGACGTTCTGAACACGCAATGGGCATTTTGAGTTCACGGTTATGCCGTTTGGAATCATGAATGTCCCGGCAACGTTCATGGCGGAAATGAACAACATTTTCCGCCCGTACCTCGACAGTTTTGTCGCGGTATACCTCAACGACATCTTGGTGTACAGCCGCACCCTGGAGGAGCAAGATGGACATCTTCGAGAAGTTCTTTAAGTTTTACAAAGAAATATTTTTTTGGAAAACTCTCAACGTGCGACATTCGGGTCACGTCTTCAATGGCGGACGGATCACTATGGACCTAAAAAAGGGGCAACAGTCGCTAATTAGCCAACACCAACCAACTTCCAAGATGTTCAAGGTTTTCTTGGCTTAGGTAATTATTATCAGCGGTTCATACGGGATTACGCCCGAGTGTCAGCGGCTATCTCTGATCTCACTCAAAAAGAAAACGAGTGGTGGTGGGGAGACAGCGAACACGAAGCGTTCACCGCTTTGCGGAACGCTCTGACCTTGGCGCCAGTCCCACGATTAGTCGATCCAACGATCGATTATGTCATGGCTACGGACACCTCTGATCGAGCCATTGGTCCGGTTCTCCTACAACATCATGGCAACGGAGAGAAACCGGTCGCGTATATGTCGCGGAAGTTGCGTGGACTGGAAATCAACTACGTCGTTCACGAGAAGGATATGTTGGCGGTCGTACAAACATTTTAGACATGGTGGTTCTATCTTGAATGTTGCCGATGCATCGTATGCACCGACCATCATGTGCTGAAATATTTAAAGACGCAACCAAACCTTAGTTGACGTCAAACCCGATTGATGGAGTTCCTCGAATCCGAGTTCAACAACAATATTGAGTGCCGGCCAGGCAAAATCAACGTAGCAGACGCACTCAGCCGCCGACCAGAAGTAATGGCAGAGGTAGCAACACTTCAGCAGCAGTTATATCAGTAACTCGATTAGTTGTTCACAGGCTACGACCAGCATGGCGGATACGACAATACAAATTTCTAGTACGACGTACCCTATTGGCGGCGATGATTCACTCACCAGGTGGTCGTTCCCCCAAACAACAAACTTCGCCGCATATTTCTCCAGGAATGCCACGACACCAATCCAAGTGGACATTTTGGAGAAGACAAGACGCTGAAGGAGCTAACGAAGCACTACTAGTGGGACAAGATGCAAACCGACGTGGCCAACTTCTATAATTCATGCGACACGTGTCAGCGACAAAAATCCCATCACACACCGCCCACCGCACTTCTGCAACCACTCCCTATTCCGACGAAACCGTGGAATGGCATCTCCATGGACTTCGTTCCTGGATTACCGGTCACACCCGATGGACATGACCCAATCCTCGTGGTTGTCGACAGATTTTCCAAAATGTCTCACTTTATTCTGACGATGACCACCGTCACCTTCCTGGCAACAGAACAATTGTTTCTAGGCAACATCGTACAGCTACACTACAGAGATGGTCGGTCCACCAATTGTTTCCGCTACGAAATGATGACTCATTACGGAAGTCGGATCCAGCTTTCAACGGTGTTCCACCCTCAAGCCAACGGCCAAACCGAGCGGACCAACTAGACGCTCGAACAAATTCTCTAAACATTATGCGAACTACACGAAACGGATTGGATAGAAAAACTTCCAACCACCGCAATCGCATACAATTTGGCGATACCCACAACAGGTAAAACTCCGTTCGAAATGGTGTATGGCAAACTTCCCGCCACAACAGCCGGACTTCAGAGCTAGAGCAACATTCCCGTTCTCAACATCCAACACCCCGACTTCTCCACCATTTGGGACGAAACACGACGGACACTCGCAAAGACACAAGCGACGATGAAACGAGCAGCTGACCGACATTGCAACACCGGTATGCTCACCACTGGCGACAGAGTTCTCCTCAATTCGACAAACATCAAACTTCGAGGAGTGTTCGAAGCTCAAACCCCAATGGTTGGTACTATTTGAGATCGAGCGCATGCAAATCCAAGTGGTTTCTCGACTCAAACTCCCCAACACTGCAAGTTCACCCGCTGTTGCATATCAACACACTTCAGCACTACAGCGACCCCAGAGAGAACTTCCCCGGCAGAGATGTACCTCCCCCTCCTCCTATTCAAGTGGACTAGGACACAGAGGACGTCATCGAGGACATCCTTGCCCATCAACGACGTGGAAAAACAACAAAATATCTTGTCAAGTGGCATAGCTACGACGCTGCGCATAACAACAGGGAACCTTCTAACAACCTCTACAACGTCGATCATCTGATTGGCGGATACTACCGCCATCACCAGGTCACATCTGTACGCGTGTCGTGACATCGCGGCTAATGGCGGGGGGAAGTAAAATGTACTTCATGTACACGAGTCCCTAATCTTTCCAAGTGGGCATTTCTGTCATTACACAAATAGCCCACCGCGCAGCAAGACCTCGATTTTCACTCCGACGGTCGATGCCAATTTGGCCAACTGCCCTCACCCTCCGACGATCCTTCTCGAAATTTTCGACAACTTCGACCAACTTCGACAATCATCGACAGAAGTGTCACGACCTTTCGGTTGACTTCACAACGGATCAAGAAATATCGAGATTTATAAGAATGAATCTCGCATATTCGCCGTCGATCTTCGAAGCTCCCCGATTCCTCGACGGTGCTTCTCGATCTGATCACTCACAACGTGACTCCACACGCGTCGCTCGACAATCGACTCAACGACCCTGACTACGTCTCATTTGTACCTGGACAGTTCTATGTGTTTGATCATTTTGACACTTGTCATCGAAGTACACTTACCGCCAATTCAAAAAATTTCAAGCTTCCCAAATTCTCAAACCGTGTTCTGCCTCGCAACTTTTCCCTGTTCACCATCTACGCTCTATTCGACGTAACACATGGCCAATCGCGCGACGACTTCAACATGTTTACATAGACCGGTCGAGGAAATTTGGGCCATATTTCCAGAAATATTGTGCTTATTAATAGAATGTTTTGACATGTTTTACCAATTTCCAAAAGTTTCGACAGTGTTATTGCGAACCATACTCATGTTTCAGTTATTTTATGTAAAATTATCGAAAAAAACTAGAATTTCAGAATTATGAGAATCAATAATACTAAAGAACCCTTAATTTGCGACATGATTCATGAATTCGACAACTCATGGTGTTGCGTCGCACTCGTTGATCGACTTGAGCACTCAAGACCCAAAGTATGCCTCATTCTTGTTTTTGATCTTATAAATACGTACTTGATACTGAGTTTTTTTGCACCAATTGAAAATATATCCTGATTATTACTTGAGTGTCATGTTGTCTCAAACCGTGTGCTATTTTGAAACTACTACCTGTTCACCTTCGGCCAAACATATGATATGCTCCTAATATGCTTGTTTGCATTTCCGTGTCCACACTCAGGATCGAACTTCACACTGCGCACAAATTTTGTCCTCGTTCTTTTTCAGACACGGAGATGTCGAACTGAGCTGGCTGTCCTCCGGGAGCCAGTTTTGTTCAGCTGTTTGCGCTAGCGTCTTCGGTTGGGCACCCGACAGGAGCGATGAGCCGCTCTGCGCTTTCCTGAACCTTGAGCGGATCCTCTCCCTCCGCCAAGCGGCGGAACTCCCGAGCCATGGCCCAACGGCAGTCTTGCACGGCGATACTTCTCCTGCGCCGCCTCTACTCCGATCAGCCTGTCCGGCGGCTTTGTCAAGGGGCTGTGTCACCGACCTCATTTTCGAGTGGTGCTGGCCGTCATGATGTCAAGCCACCTTCTATCGACCCAGCCCGCGCGCGTGACCTCCTCGATCCATCAAGAGCCGCTCCTGGATCTCTGGCTGGCCTCTTTATCCGTCATGGCCGCGAGCCAATTCCATCTGATCCGTCTGATTTTGCCGCCTGTCCGGGAGTCTTGGTACGTGCTGGCAACTCAGGCGTTCGTTACAAGGATTGCGGCACCCCGCTGTTCAGGTGGCAAGGCAATGACGTCGGTGGAACTTATCAGTGCAGTCTACCCGTGACCATCGAGCTGTCCGGCAGCAAACTCTCAGGATCGTCCGCCCCTGTTTCAGACAGTCTGCATCGTGTTTTTCTTCAGCGGCGAGTGCAGCTCGAGCAAGAGCTACATCAGAAGCCGCAGGACGAGCGCGTGCCATTCGGGAGCGCCAAGAATTTGCAGTCTAAAATGAAAGAGTCGGAGCACGGGGTTTTTGCTGCTCTGCCTGGCGACTGGATCGCTGCATCCCTTCGAAAACGTTTGAAAAAGCCAACCTCGTCAGACTGCAGCATTGATTCGCTCTGTGCAAGCCAGCCTGCAAAGCGACGGAGCAATGACAGTGGCGATCAGTTCTGGAATCTGATTCGTACAACCCTTCTTGATCGTGGTGCCCTGGATAAGGGGACCGTAGTGAGTTGTGGGGGAGGTAGAACCGCTGTTGTAGCGACCATGGGATCACAGGGCAACATCAAAATGCAGAGAAGTGTGAGGGCAGCTGGCTTGGGTCAACCAGGCTCAGTGTACTCTACAGCATTGACCAGCAGGTGGCTGGGAGTGTACTGCCCAGAAGGTGTGGAGGGGTTTGGCTGGGAGCTGAGCAGTGTGAAGAGGAAGAGGAAGAAGAAGATGAACAAGCACAAGCAACGGAAGCTCCGTCGGAGAAACAAGTAGAGCCGTAGATGTTTGGTTGTAGGGCTCTTTTGGGCGTTGGCTTCACGGTCATTCCTGGACGAGCACTCACTAAGCGGCGTACAATCATCACCATGATCTCTCACCATCTACATTTTGCCTGCAGCAAAGTTGAGTTGTCAGAAAACCTCACACTGTTAAAAGCACTGTGTAAAACAGGTGGAAGCATGTAGGATAGACTTTTTCAGAACCTTGAGGGGGTCACAGTCAACGTCGGTACTCCTGGATGGCCTAGGGTTTGTGTTGCATCTGTAATGTGGTGAAGAAGCTGAAGGGTCTAAGGACATGACTTTCTTGGTTTGTGGGGAACAACATGACTAGGTGCTCCCAAGCTACACTGCCATGACAACAACAAAGTCACTGCATCAAAATTGCTACCATAATTCTTTGGAGAGCCATGAAAAGGTCTGGTGAATGATGTTGTGATGTTGTCAGTCATACACAATTGTACAGTTGGTTGTGACCACTCGGCCGTGTCCATGCTCGTGCAGATCCTTGAGGCAGACCCAGCTGGAGACAGAGTTCCCTGAGGTGATGCTCCACCCGCTGGAGGCAGCCTGGCAGCCTACCCAGTGTACNAGAGGGCTCCCACAGCCCACGGACTACGTTTGGAGGTCTTCAGGAGTTTCTCGGTGGACAGCCCTGCCAGGCTGATTTACATGTTTGTTTTCTTACACTCTCCGGCTGTTCCCGGACGTAGGCGTGTGACCAGTCGTTGTGTCTGTCTTTTCGTCGTGCATCCGTAGGATCAGACGACGCTCCGTTTGGACGCTTGTGCGCAGAATTAAGGCCAAAACAGTGGTTTTGGGCCGGTTCAGGTTTGACAGGCACCGCCGTGTGCGCCACCCGCCGTGAGCCACGGCGGCTATTTATGTTGTGGACCTGTCATTTGTTATTTCTCTCTGCATTTATTTCAGTTGAAGCTTGAGATACAAGTGCACGTGTCTCTCCCTACCCTTGCTGTCCCTTGCATGACCTGTGTGTCAACCAGCCAGACCCGTGATGTCAGGCTAGCAAGCAGAAAGGCTAGGACGCTTCCTGGAATCTTCTCATGGTATCAGAGTAGGCGAGCCAGTGCTCGTCGTGCTGCGCAGCAGAGACGTAGCAGCTGCAGCAGCAGTGAGCAGCAGCAGTGGCAGCAGCCCACAGCATCAGCAGCAGGTCCTGGTTGGACCCATCACCACCCTGAGTCGCTTGAAGCGACAAGAGCACGCAGCGACGCATATGCCATCATCCTGATGCGTCAGAAACCGCAACGGCAGGTTCGTGCTGCAGCTGCAGCGTGCCACAACGGCTTGAGGCCGTTGGAGCCCTTGCGCGCAGCAGCAGCCGGTCCGAGGCCNCACCATCAGCGAGCAACAGCAGCAGCGGCGGCCGTGGCCACTCAGGCACCAGAGGCACCAGTACCTTTTGTAGGTGCTGACTCCAGCCGTGCAGCTTCCTGGAAGCCGCACGGACGTGGAGGAGCCGCAGACGCAAATCGCGTCAGCCGCCATCCTCTCTTCACCCGCCTGTGCCGGACTCAAATAGCCACCAAAAGTTGCGCGCTATAGCTCGTTGGAAAGCTTAGATCTCAAGCTTTCCATCGCGCCCTTACTCGCCTCATTTGGAGCTCTGTAGCCTCCAGCATTCACCGTTCCGCATCACTGATTTGATTTTTTTCATTTTTTCGGCCTGAGTACAAAATCAGGTTGTTTTGGCCTTTTCCCCATTTTTTGAAGACGAAAATTTTACCATTGTCTTCAGCATCCTCAGACGCCTCTGTGGTCCAAATTTCGCTTCATTTGGACAACCTTCAATTTTTAGTGGTGAAAATTTAAATTTTTAAATTTTCAGCACTTAGCCGATTTTTTGGTCAGAAGGTCGACTTTTGCCACCGTCCTAAATCGGCGAGAAACGCTGACGGTTCTGCGTTCGGACGACTTTNGAGAGAGAGAGAGGCAACCCCATCGGCCCAGGAGTCTGCTGGCCCCACTGCCGCCCCTGCGCAGAGACGAGAGTCCATGGTCGAGGAGTGGGATCAGGCGCCACCTCCCACTGGGGAGGACGCGCTTCGCCGGCTGATGGAGCAGATGAGGAGCCTGCACATTGAGACACCGGCGCCCAGTCCGAGGGGACAGCAGCAGCAGCAGCAGCAGCATACCGACCCGCGTCAGGTCTCGGGTGCCGCTGGAGGAGCAGCGTTGATGCCTTTCATGCCCTTCCCACGCCCGCTCCTAGCACCACCAGAGGTCCAGCTCCCCACGGAGCGACGACACAAGGACTTCGAGACTTCCCCGCCTCGCTACAACAGCAAGGCGGGGTTTGACTGTTGGGAGGTGCTGTTTCAGGTATGGGCAGACTCAGAGGGAGTCTGGTCCTACTACCACAGCCAGTACCAGACGGCTGATCCGCTCCAGTCCCAGACGGCAGCGCGTGCCATGCGTGGACTGCTGTACGCAGTTCCACAGGAGACAGTGGTCGACTTCCGCCCCTTCCTGNTGCCCTTCCCACGCCCGCTCCTAGCACCACCAGAGGTCCAGCTCCCCACGGAGCGACGACCCAAGGACTTCGAGACTTCCCCGCCTCGCTACGACAGCAAGGCGGGGTTTGACTGTTGGGAGGTGCTGTTTCAGGTATGGGCAGACTCAGAGGGAGTCTGGCCCTACTACCACAGCCAGTACCAGACGGCTGATCCGCTCCAGTCCCAGACGGCAGCGCGTGCCATGCGTGGACTGCTGTACGCAGTTCCACAGGAGACAGTGGTCGACTTCCGCCCCTTCCTGGGCGCGCCTGGGACAGGAGCAGGCGCAGACCCGCGCCGCGGCTGGGAGCTGGCGCTGACCCTTTTTGCAGCAGAGACTCACGCGACCCGGTCAGCGCGCCTTCGCGAGTTCCACTCCCTTCATCAGGGATCCTCGGAGTCAGCAGCTGATTATTGGCGTCGGGCCATGCGCCTGTACACTCGTCTGGGCACCGGAGGCGGCTCTCAGCTCTGGGCGCTGGACACCATCATGCTGGGAGTGCGCCCCGAGCTCACTGACACCTTCTCCCGCCTCGACCAGGACGTCCTCGCGTCCATGTCCGACACCCTGCAGCTGTTGCCCTGGGCGCAGCGGTACTTCATCCAGGTCGCGACAGCTGACGAGGCAGCCCGCGCGCATCGGCAGGGCGCCATGGCCGCAGCAGCAGTGGGAGCGACGTCCTCTACGCCTTCCACACCGTCGTCCACCTTCACCCCCACCAGATCCACCTCTGCCTCTCCCGCTTCCTCCCCTGCTACTCCGACAGCCACTGCAGCAGCCGTAAAGGGGAAGAAGGGGAAGAAGAAGAGGGGACCGCAGCAGCCTTCCGATGGCACCGGACAGGCGGTCCGCTGCCACAACTACGGCGGACCTCATCGCTACACTGAGTGTCAGCAGGAGCTGGACTGGGCGAGGATCACCCGCGGTCTTCATGCAGCCCACGAGGAGCAGATCCGCACTGGAGCAGCAGCCCGTGCCACAGCGACCTCGGGGGCAGCACCGGCGGCAGATCCTCCGCCATCCGGGGGGAGTACCACGCCGGACCCGAGGGACCAGACCATCGCGGAGCTACGTCAACTGCTGGCACTTCGCTCACAGGGAGGTGCGAGTGTGCTGTCACAGCCGAGTGGTCCACATACTGACTGTCCATCTGTGTTTGTGGCACGTGGTCGTACTTGTGGGGGGGCTGCGTCGCCTGGTGAGGATGAGTCTGACAGCACAGAGTGGTTGGATGAGTCGCATCGTCGTGCATTGTCCCGCTGTCCTGCCACACCTGCTGAGCGTCCAGCAGAGGCAGCATGCTCCGTTGCTCGTTGTACCGTGACCACCACAGGTCGTGAGGCGAGTGGCCACTGGATCATTGACTCAGGGGCCACTCACCACATGACCTGCGACCGTACCGCCTTTGTCGTGCTTGGTCCTGTTGGGTCTGTTCAGTCAGTGCGGACAGGTTCTGGGCAATCACTACCTGTTCAGGGGACAGGGGTCGTACGGTTCGATGGTCCGTCTGGTCCCGTGTATCTTTCTGACGTGCTTTTCGTGCCTGATCTCGAGCTCAGCCTGCTCTCTGTCCGTGCCTGCACGAGGATGGGTCTCTCTGTTCACCACTCCATTGATGATGCCACGATCACTGCACTTGACACTTCCACGGTTGTGTTGCGTGCCTCTGTTNACTCACCACATGACCTGCGACCGTACCGCCTTTGTCGTGCTTGGTCCTGTTGGGTCTGTTCGGTCAGTGCGGACAGGTTCTGGGCAGTCACTACCTGTTCAGGGGACAGGGGTCGTACGGTTCGATGGTCCGTCTGGTCCCGTGTATCTTTCTGACGTGCTTTTCGAGCCTGATCTCGAGCTCAGCCTGCTCTCTGTCCGTGCCTGCACGAGGATGGGTCTCTCTGTTCACCACTC
>SZWC01018873.1:35982-53482 GCA_023375785.1 Penium margaritaceum | reverse complement strand
CATGAATTATCTATGCTGTTGTGCTCAGCACTTTCCTTGCTACTCTGGATGCTGCAACGCAATGTGATGCAGTGGATGGGTACACAAAACTGCAACAACAGGCAAAACAACCATATTCTCTCACACATACCTGCATCACTCCACATACACGGCCTTGCTTGATCTGCATGTCACGCACTCCTACTTGCCCCTCTCCCATGAGACAGCTGTGTTCCAAAGTAAGAAATTATGCTTTTTCCAAAATGTACATTATGTGCCCATTTGCTGTCTGTATAGCCATCAACAGCGACTGAGGGTTGTGTATAAGTAGCACAGTCCAGCACATGCACAGATCACATAACGGATGGCACATAGTGCTGTCTCAAGATGGTGCACCGGTGGCTGTTGCAAGAAGTATGCGAGGAAGTTGATGGAAAATATCACATGCACATGCGCACTCATCACCAGGTACATGAGACACCCAATCACGATGAGGTGGTCCGAGACATAAACCATCTCCCCCAGCTGTGAAAGTACTAACAACTTCAGCATGCACTGACTTGTGGGCATCAGCGACGTGGATGCCGTGGGGACTGACTCAAGCTAGGAGGCATAGCGCTCCCCCAAACTGCGGGCATAAGCGTCCTGGTGAACATGTAAGGTGTGACGCTGTCATTCACACTCAAGCTCCATGCCCAGGCACACATAAGTGGGACCCAGGTCTTTCATTTGGTATGCTGACTGCAGGAGAAGACTGTCTATGTCGACCAGGACAGCCAAGCTATGAGCGACAGAAATTTCCATGCCCTGATCATCAAGCATCATGAAAGAAAGCAGCCTTAACTCAAGAAAATGAACATATAGAATGTTAGGGAGGAATAGATCTTCCCAAGGACCCACAAAGCAAAGGGCACCAGCGCCTTGAATGGGAAGAAACTAACCTCAGCAAGCAGGTTGCATGCAGGACCAAGGGATGCAAATGAAAAAAGAGACGTCGTCATGTAATGGGTGGCTCCGGAATCAAGGATCCAGCAGCCACCAGAAACACGAACAGATGAAAGAATGTGACTGACGAAAAGGTGGCAGTGGAAGAACTGGGAAGGGAAGACTGGTCATAGGCAGTAGAGCAACAAAGCAGATGAACGGAATTCCAATGCTCAATATACATCGTATCCTCACGCAAACTACCCTGAAAAGCCTTGGATGACGCGATCCAACACACCCCCGGACACTCTCACCTCCCTAATCACGAAGATGGTGCGATTGCATAACGTGAGCAAGTGGGTCCTTGAACTGTAACTCCTTTTCATGGGGCTAGGGAGTGATGATCACGGAGGCATGTGACCTGGGTTGAGAATACCATGAGGGTGGGAGATGCAGACTGAATGGTGGTCCATAGAAGGCCAGGCCCAAATATGAAAGAGGCCAATCCTAAGGGCACAGAGTTACCCCTGTAAAGTCTGCTATGTTGTAAGATGTTGCAGAAGGGGGGGAGGGGAGTGGGGACATGAGAACGACTGGAACAGGAAAGGGACGACGAGGTTCCGGATGAGGTCCCCAATCCAGCATAAAGCACTCAGTGAACTTGAATGGTAGAGGCAAGGCAAATGTTATCAGATGAGGCAATGCACTTCTGGGCCAAAACCCAGAAACAGCATAGTCCCAGCATGCCATTGGGTTAGACGCAGGAGTGGAGCCAAATGTAGAGGAGCCCTTCTCTTTTCCTCTCAGCCCCTGCCCCTGCCCTTGCTCCACCCTTCCCCCCTAGAGCCCTGAGTTACCAAGGAGGTGGAAGAGGCAGAAGAGGAGGAGAAATAGAATGATTCAGCAGATAACTAGGGAGGAGGGAGGGCAATCGTAGCAGCAATGGTGGCATGATGGATCCGATTTTTCTGCATAGCGCTCCACCAGTCGGTGAGTCACTTTGTGATTAACTCCCTCAGACCGCCAATGCCAGGCAGGGACTGAGCAGGAACGAGAATGCTAGCTTGGCACTCGGGCTTAGAGGCCTTCACCTCCGTTAAAATGCCAGACAATTTAAGGATGAGGAAGTTGACAGTGGACAAGACAGAAGGGAGCTGCCCTAGCTCCTCTGAGCCGTGATTGCGCAACACTTTAAGGCTGCATGTCCAAATAGGCATAAAAGGACTCGTCGGCACGCGTGGAAAGTTGGATGAAATGCACAGTCAAAACACTCTGAGCTGTGTGACCTGTGACAATTCCACGCCGCTTGATGAGGCCATAGGCGCCTACAGGGTCTGCAGCAAAGTGACACGCTGAGTTGACAATGTAAATGCCAGTCTCGTTCGTGAGATCGTCAGGGCCGCCTGCGATGAGAGCGCGGATGGCCCACATAGAGTTGGAAGGGAAAGGCACAAAGGGGGGAACAGCATGATGATCAGGTTTGTGGTAATACTCCCAAAGCTGTTCTCCTTGGGCCCATGCGCTAAAATGTACACTTGCTCGGATGAGAAGGAGAGAGAGGGGATGAAGTACGGCTGCGGCGTATAAAAGTCACGTTGATGCGAAGGGGGAGTAGCAAGAGCTTTGGTGGTGCCTATGCCAGCTGTGGCGGCTGCTGCAATGGGGTGAGACAAAGTAGAAAAGGCTCCAGACACAGATGAAGCAGAGGCAGGAGCAGTGGCAAAGGCAGCAGCGATACCAGCAAGAGTGGATCCGGAGAGAAGAGAGCAAAGAGCACGCTGGAGATGAGACATGACCAGGTCAGCGATGTGGTCAGAACAGCTAGCCTGGTCGCTCTCCTTGTGGCACATGTTTTCCTCCACAGCTTTTTGAGCTGTAAGGCCCTCTTGTTGTGTGGTGCGAGCGCACTGCAGCACGTATTGTATCATAGCATATGGCTCATCATCAACAGGCATGAGCTAACGACTATGCCGAATCATTTTTGGAAGAGTTTCCCCTGCCCCAGTGGGTGTGAGAACAATGGGGGTGGTCAGTCATGCGCAATCCCCTCACTGCAAGGCACCCCAGCCCCATGCAGACAAACAAGGATCTCACAAGACATAAAAAAGAGGCAGATGCAGCACAAGAGACACCAGCAGACCAGGAGCCAATAAATGAAAGGGGGAGGAGTGGGGGAAGAGCAGTGGCCATTTTTACAGTGATGATGCCAACTGTAGAGGCAGTTTAAACACCAGGCATAGCGTGCTGGTGAGGGCGGCAGCTGCAGGTAAGGAGAAAGCATGCTACAGTGGAGACCTAGAAGAGAGCGTGATGTATCATTGATAAAGCTGTAGAAGAGGAAGATGCATCGGTCTTTGATATACGGATGGAGGTGACAGCAGAGGAAGCAGTTGTGGCCATTGTGGCTGCTGCAGTGGTGACTGCATTGTCTGCGGCAGGGATCTGAGTGGCAATAGTGACTGCAGCTGTGGATACAGGTCCTGAGGAAACTGCATCAGCGGTCTAAGAATCAATAGCTCGCTGCCATGCTCTCTGGGGTGCATTCAGCATGCGCTGTGGCTGCGAATGTCTACTGCTGCAGCTGAGTCAAGTGTGGCTACAGGCAACAAGACCTTGTCAGGAGAAAGATCTGGTGAAGGAAAGTCGACACAAGAAGCTGCTGGGTCTGGTGAAGGCTGTGAGGCCACAGTGTCACACAAAGGATATGGGGATGGGGATGTGTGAGCCAACAGTGTAATTTCAACTCCAATGCAACTGACATGCATGCACTATCATCATCGCTAATCCCTACGGCTGGCGGGAGGGCTTACCGGTGTAGAGTTGGGTTGCTCCTCCAATAGCATCCAATATTGAGGTGGTTGGCGGGTCATCAAACACTGTGAAGAACGTCCGCTCACGCTCCACCTCCTCCTGTGCTTCGATGGAGGACAGGGCATTTTCTTCACCCGGATGATAGCCCGGGATGCTGCGCCAGCGTTCAAGATAACGCTCGCATTTGCGCCCTTCACAGGAAACAATATTGTAGTCTAGCTGGGCCTGTTCAGTTGTTGATATAGGCAACGCAGGAATTGGTTCAGTAGATGGTGGAAATCCAGTATGGATGCACAACAGTAGGTGAGGCTGCTGCTGCCGTAGGTGATGTTTTGGGAGTAGCTGAAGCATGTGACAGCGCAGCTGAGATGAAACTTGTTGCTGCACTGCTCCTATTGTGGAAAATAGTCCAAAAGTTCTGATGGCTGCAGCAAAAACACTTTCAGTCCAAGCGCTGCTTTAGTGGTGCGGCTATTGAGTGCTGGCTACAGCTACGAATGCCCCACAGTCAGTTGTTTCGGCAACTGCCAGCTGTGCGGTGAGTGCTGCTGCTGTACTGAAGTTGTGGCTGCTACTTGTATTGCAGATGACAAGAAAGCCAAGTGGGTCTTATGACACACCCCCCCTCCTAATATCCTTGTCAGTGCTTCTTCAGTTGTTGTTCAGACAACTCACCATACCAACAAGAGCGGGCAGTGGTGGCAATGCCATCGTTACACCTGCAACGACTGGATGCAGCTGCTGTAAGCAATACTAGGCAGTAGTGCCAGCATCTAAGACTGACGCTGCCCCTCTCTAGGACGGTGATGAGGTCACAGGAGGCGCAAGAAGATGTAGGTGAATGCTGTCGAGATATTCTGCAGCAGTTAGAAGCAGTTGCAGATTGCAATCGCTTCTGTGGTTGGCTGCCTATGGTGACAGCTACTACGGCGGCCTGCTTCTTCTTCATAGGAGGACAGTGCATGCTGGAACTGAACCTTCTGGAAGATTAACAGGGTGCTCAAAGTAAGATTAGGCGGGTGGCAAGGATTTGTGAGGGATAATGGAGAAGAACCCATCAAGAGGCAGGTGGAGATCCTGCCACATATGTCACAGTTTTATGGTACAGGAGTGATCTACGAGCCGAGAGTGACATGGGAGTAACATGATCTTCCTCTCACACTGCTCTGATACCAGTGGATAGGGAAACAAGATAAGGTGTGAGGGAGCAATGAGAGGGAGAGACCTGAAAGAGCACACACACGGTCATACCATGGATCAATTTTTCTTCTTCTTTAGATTAAGAGACAAACAAGCAAGTGGGGGCATGGCATTTGTAGTCATGCAGTTTGCAAGACCACATATGCAAAACCTCACGTGTGGGGATGACAAAAAATTTGGAGGCTTCCTAACGATGCTGCTGACGTGGAAGACATGATAAAAGCAAGGGTTTGGCTAGGGAGACAAGGCATAGTCCCTAGTGCATAACTAGTTTCCGTGGGCACTAGTCACGCTGCATGCCACGGTAATTCAGTTTGTCCTAAACTGTCCCAAAACCACTGTTTTGGCCATGTCTCTGTGCACACTCATCCAAATGAGGCATTGTCTGATCCTACAGATGCAGAACCTCGGTGGAAAGACAAGGAGAAAACATGCAAATGGGATGTACTGCCAGTTGAGGGAATCCTACAGGTTGTAGAAAAACATCAGAATGCCTTAGCATGTCTCTGGCACGCCGTAGTAGCCATCTTGCAGCTGCGAATGGGTAGATGACCACTGGATGTCACCCTAGTGCCAGCTGGGTCCCCATCAGGGATCTGTGCAAACATGGAAACGACAGGGTGGCCACAATCAGCTGCATACACTGAGGTGAATGGCTAAAATTTCAATACTCCCCCATGACCAAATTGTATGCATGTTCGTACACGTGCAAAACCTACACGATTATGGAACGACATGCTCAACAGTGCACTTGTGCACAATCCACTCTCATGCACTCTCAAGCAAGGGACAAAACCCGACAAAAATTAAATAGTTCGCCCAAACTTTCCACGCACCAGTGCCTGTTTTCAAGAAGGCATCCTGCTATAGGTCAGTACGACCGAGATGACGGATATCACCTGCTATTCAATCAAGTGACGCATTAAGTGGCTCTCAACAACAATGTGCTTTGTACAAGTATGAAGCACTTCGAGTTCTTCACAAAGGCAAGTGAACTCTGGTTGTCAGAACATAAAATGATGGAAGGAACAGACTGACGCAACTCACAGAACCAGCACAGCAGCCGCACTTCCTGAGCAGCCCCAACTCCTAGTGCAAAGTTCTCTACCTTAGAAAGAGCTGCATGCAATGCAAACCTGCTTGCTACTGTTCTATGATACAGATTTTTCTTCCTGTATGAAAACGTAGCCCATCCAAATCCTCCGGTCACAACTCCAAGCCCAATCCTTGTCTGTGTAGCTATCAACTACCATCAATCACTATCAAAGGAAGCATGTTCCTAGATAAAGTGTAGATACCAAGCATCATACCACTCACACGACCGTATGCAGTGATGTTGCCTGAAGTCAAATGAGAACTACACAAGGAGGTTGACGAAGAAGGCCATGTCAGGCCAAGTGGATGTGGCCAAGTACATGAGGGAGCCAAAGATGTTCATGTACAGGGTCATGCCCATTGGCTCTCCTAGCTGTGAGAGATGATCCACCTTCAAGCCATCTTGTCCATCAGGTGTAATAGGAGTGGAAGTAGTGCAATGTGCACCAAACACCGGGGTGCTATCCCAAAACCCAGACATAGCTCTCCTAATAATTTAGGATTGTCCGTCGATGGAGATCACTCATAGGCACCATGTCGAGAAAGAAAACTGCAAGACCAAGGTCCATCTTGTAGGCCTCTTGGAGTAAGGCCTTACACTCCTTCATGGTCTAAATCACAGGAAACACAATTAGGAGGTTGTCAATATAGACTAGGATTGGCGTTGCATCAGAGAAAGAGAGACGGATCGGCATCACTCCACACATAGCCTGCACATGAATGCATGCCCATGATCTCTGAATATAGCACCTTGGTGAGCGCTTGAGGTTGTACAAGGCCTTGTGCAAGTGGTATTATTTTACGTTAACCATGAAGCAAGGTGGATACACCATGTAGGTATCTTCATCTAGAGTATCGTGGGGGGATGTGTTGTTCACATCCATCTGCTGAATCTCACAATTCTGCTGGGCCACAATGCTAAAAGAAGCACAGTTTGTAGTCATGCAGCCAGCAGGCACAAATGTGTTGATGAAATTGACACCCTCCACCTATGAGGATCCATTGGTCGTCAAACGGGCCTTGCAACAATGTAGTGAGACATCTGGCTTCACCTTCTCATGAAAGACACTCTTGGCTTGTACTTCCTTCCGCCAGAGTAGAAGATAAACAAGCTCATACACTCTATGCTCTCAAATGCTCGTCCTCACAGGATGCTTGCCAGGATGTTCAATCTTTGGAGCTCGTCCTCACCTGATCCCTTGATGTCACCTGATGGATCAGGTAACATCAAAGGAGAGATTTAAGCGGCAATGATCTATGCTTATAGAGGGAGATGGACTATGACAAGATTGGTTGCGGCATCGTATGTGATGAAGAACAACCGGGATGCCAGCTTGTGGCAGACGGGGCATGCTGGGTGTACCTCGGTGTAGGTTGCTTTGAATCTAAGCCCAATGGCCTTTGTGCCTGAATCAATGTTCTCAATGGTGCGGAAAAGGTGTCTGGGCTCCAAGACAGCTAGCCACTGAGCCTTAGAGGGCAGTGGTTAGAGACGGCCACAAGGCTCACAGGTGAATGTGGTGCTTACATCAGGTTAGGACGCAAGAATGGAGCTAAATGCAGACTCAGAGGGAAGCAGGGATGCAGACGTGATGTCAGCCAGCTAGCAGGCAAGAGGAGGGCTAGGAGCAGGTGAGAACATAGCCTCAGCTAAAGGGACCGCTGCAGAGGGAGACACAGGGGAGTTCACAGGGACCACATCAATGGTGTAAAGAGGGGAGGTTGGAGGGACCATCACGGGAAGAGATGAAGGTATAGAGGGAGGGAGGCCGCATGGACCATGGAAGGGATGGAAGTAGGCACAGAAGTGGGGCTTGCTTGCCACATAGACATGCACAAGTGTGGCTAGGAGGACCAAAAAGGCCACAGTCCCAAGAGCCATAATGGCTTGATCGTCATTGGCTAGCGAGTTACCGATAGGGGAGGAGGCTCCGACGGACCCATCCACTCGCCTATACTCCCCCATTTGTAAAGAATCCACACACGTGGCAGCATGGTTGGTAGCAAGAGAGAGGAAACATGAGAGGCCCTTGCAAGTAAGAGCCGGAAGAAGAGGGCATCTTGGGACTCAACGATGTGGTTATGAGCACACTCCCAAAAGTGCAAGCATTTGACCATGGGGCAGTGCCGAGAAAGGTGCACATGCCCCCTCGTGGGGAGACCTTGGAGCCCTGCTTGTCCTCAGTTCACCAGACACAAGTGAGGGAGCCCTAGAAATGAGCGAGTTGACGGCCAGAAAGATGGCCAAACCAGAGCCTGTGCCGTGTGACATGGTCCGATACAGGACCATGGTGAAAGCGATTCCAGACCCATGTCACGTAGTAAAATCCCTCACACAGGAAGAACTCTAGGAGACCACACTCATACTTCACGACACAGACCGCATCATCCATTGTGTATTTCCATCGCTATAACACATAACACTGCTATGGTGTGGCTGGGATGGAGAGCTGGTTAAAAACACCATGATCTGCATGTAATACATCCATCTTGCCAAGGATCTGTCCATCAAGTTTTGACCGAAACGTGTGGACAGTACGATTGGACAGATGCTTGGCCATGGCCAGGCACAAGCATACAGCCAGGACGGCATTGCTCTTGTGGTGGAGAATGCAGTGCCAGCACATCTGGGTGAATTTGTCTGTGAAGGTGAGGACGTACCGTCCACGGTCTGAAAATGACTCGACTAGGAGACGACCAAGCAGGTCTGCATGGAGCAGCTCCAACGGGCACTGGGCCAAGGAGAAAAACTCAGGGTAGGTGCAGCAATGCATCTTACTTTGAGCATAGAAGATGCAACCAGTCGTGGGTGACTTCTTGAGGAAAGCCACATCAACATTGTGCGGAGGCTACATCAGGAAGAGGGACCAGAGTCTATAATCCAGGTTGCACTTGTCTCACAACCTGTTTTCTTCAACGAGAAATATGCCATTGAGCACTTAGCCTCTGCTGGATGTGTCGGAAATAAAGAATAGAAACCAGTAAGGCTGAAAGAAGAACTTTGATTTTTGGCAAATAACCGTCCACATGAACTCCAACGGTCAAGGACCTATGAGATTTGTGCACGGACACTAGCACGATGAAGGTGCTTGAGTGGAAAACCAGTCAGCACCCGGCAACCACATTGTCGCACATTGCCTGGTATTAGGGAACCAGCACTTCCACCTCGCAGAGGTAGTAGCGAGAGACAAACACTAGGTTAAGGCACCTAGTTCCATGTACCTTTGTGCTTCCACTATCTATCAATCAATCATTTCCCTTAAGGAGCCTCTATCCTCATTGCCTCTACTTCACTTTGCCCGCTCACACTGCCTGGTTCAGTCTCTTGTTGTTGCTTGCTCTCTACAGTAACTTCAGTGTGACAATTCACTGCCTTCGGATTGCTCACACTACCTTACTGATGTTTGATTTTTCTATCAAATATCTATTTGGGGAAGACAATTTCATTCATTTGGCTCTTTTACGAAAAATATTTCGCCCAAAAAAAACATGATTTATTAAATAGTCATGTCTCGTTCAGCTCTGAGAGACCGAGCAAAATCCAAAGTGCGCTCGTTTGACCACCAACGCCCACACATTTACAGGATCTCTGGTGTCGAACGTACACTGGCACTGGAAATCGTAAGCACCGGAGCTGAAAAGCACCGCTCGATGGCTTAAAACAATAAAAATAGGAAAATGATGAAGTAATCTCATCTAATGACAAAACAAACAAATCAATGTTCCCGGAGACAAACCTCTACTACATGTCGTGAACTATATCAAAGGGCGAAATCATATGGCAGTACGGCATACTACTCCATAATGGTATAGTGGCAACAAAAAAGTCTGACATGGTATCAAAGCAGTAGGTTCCAAGCCCTGGCCATCAACAGCATGTTTCACCCCATGTACACTGTTGCAATTGCTGCCATATGGACGACCTGCTCTCTTCTTTGCTCAACTCAACCCACGGACAAGTGTGATCTTCCGCCGGCACCAGTCCATGTGCTTCTGCACACTGTACAAGCAGCTTCCCAAAGATAGCGAGCCTCCACCTGCAATGGTCCTCACAATGCCTGAATCCAAATCAAGAAAGAGCTGGAATCTAGGTGTGCCATCCATGCTAAAGGATGCTGACATCACTAGTCCTCTCACATCACCAGTCACAATTACTCCCACAACCAAAGGCATGAATTTGCTGTGTTGATTTAGTGCCACACTCACATCTCGTGCAGCAACGAGTGGACAGCTACATGATTATCCTACTGCTGACCTAAGGCACAAGCTTCTTTCAGTCTATCAGCTCTACAAAGAAGAAGTAAAAACCTATTCCCTGCCTACGGATCTGAAGCCCAAGTGACAACTGCAAATAACAAGCCTCTGGCAACCTTCTCCATTTGTAGCAATCTCTACCATCTGCAAATTCCTTGGACTCTTTCTGTTTTTCCTTGTTGAAGCAGGCGTCACAAAATCTCGCTACAAATGCCAAAGCCTCTCCAGCCCACAAAATCTCGCTACAAATGCCAAATCCTCTCCACCAACATTTCCAGGGACATGCCAACTTCAACGCCCTTCGTTGCCTCCAAAGCTAGAAAATGAGGAAATACTTCCATCGATTCCTCCTTTGACCAAAATTGCTGCCCTTCCGTACAATGCCTGCATTTTAGGAAATTTGAAGGCCTGTCTTATTCTCCCTGAGCAGCCCAAGCAGCTCAGCCACTTGACATTCTTCGCATGGATCTCTTGGAACCCATCAGTCCCTCCTCTCTCCAAGGGTATAAGTACTTCCTTACCATTGTGGATGACCATTCTTGATTTGGAGCAACAATCCCACTCAAATCCAAAGTTGAAGCCAAAACAGCTTTCATCAAGTGGTCCACATAGAACATGAGCCGCTTCAGTGGATCGATTGGCGAGATCCAGAGTGGCAGAAGTGGAGAATTCCTCTCCCATGAACTTCAAGAATTCCTTGCTAAATGGGGCATTGGGCACAAAATGATTGTCCCCAAGGCCCCTGAGTAATATGGTGTGGCACAAAGGCTTAATGGTGTCCTGGTTGCTCTAATTCACACTCTTTTGGTGCATGTTACAGCCATGGTCATCAATGCCACAACCAGCACCTTGGATGGAGTGTGCTATGACCGTAGAGGTGGTAGAATAAGCAGTGGCAGATCGGGATGAAGATGTGGTCACTAAGAGCACCGGAGTGCGATGGAGTCGTTGGTTTTACATATTGTTCCACCAATCTGTAAGACGCCCCACTGTGAGCTTGTAGAAGGAGCCGATGCCAGGAGGTAAGTTGGGTGGAACAGGATCAGCAACAAGGCATTCAAGCTGAGTTCGAGGGACATGAAAGTAAAGATTAGACAGCTTGGAGATCAGTCCAGCTATGATGGAGTGGCAAGGAGAAAGCTGGTCAGGCCCGTCTTTGTCAAGGACATGCAGGAGAAGCAGAATGCGGGTAAGATAAGCATCAGCAGATTCATCCGCCCTCATGCACGGTTAGGGAAACTGGACAATGAGGGCGCTCCGGACGGCGTGAACGGAGATGGTTTTTTCGGTGGCAAATAAGGGAGTAGGGTCCAATGGGGTCAATAGGACTGCACCGTGTTGTGTCATAATTCTAGGTGCCAATGTCATCAAGAGAAGATAAATAGGTTCAGCAATTATCAAGGCAAGTCTAGCACAAGCAGCCTCAGAGGGAGAGGGGATGAATGGAGGAGTGGCAGAGGGATCAGCTGGAGAGTAGCACCCCTAGAGGAGCTCACCTTGCATCCAAGAGCTAAAGCATGTCTCCCACAAAGAGAAGGTCAGTTTGGGTGTGACATGGGATGGTGAGGTCTCAAATTCCTTCTGTTTCTCTAACAGTGAGAGTTGTGACTCTGCATGATTGGAAATAGTTTGGTCATGGGAGGGTTTCGAGCAGTCCCCCCCACAGCAGTAGACCCAGATTTAGAATCAGCTTTCCAAACACCACAAGCAGCCGCAGCATCATCAGCACCCCTGGAGCCCCCAATCCATACAGGACCCAAAAATGAGGGCATGGAGCAAAGACGCTCCATTACTATGTCTGCTACAGCAAGTCATTTCCGTCTTGGCTTCAGCGTGCGCTGAGGTTCTTCTTGGAGGCGACCCCAATAAGCATGTGCATCATAAAGGGCTGCCTGTAAGGCCCCAAGAGTGTCTGTGACCTCAAGAATGATGCATGGAGGAGATTGCACAAGGAATAAGATGAGTGAAGATTGCAAGATGCAGGATGAAGTGCTCACCACTCGAACACGGAGACACTAGTACTGCCGCGGATGAAGCAAGTACAAAGGTCCACACTGCAATGGCAACCAGGGGGCACAGCAATTCAGTCACTAGGGCACCAGCAACAAAGGCTGATGTATACGCAACCAACACGCTGGTGCCGACGTAATGTTCAAGTGTCTGAGGCTCCCCTTTGGGGGTGAGGACAGCCACTATCAACGTGCGGATGGAGCTGACTGTACCTGGTGTAGTGTCAGCTACTGTGGTAGCAGCAGAGGCAACAGCGGACGAGGCAACAGCCACCTGTACAGCAATATTGGCAGCAACAGCTCCCTGAAGAGAATGACAGGAAGCTACTTCAGTGTATGCAGCTGTATCATGCTCAACCACCGTGCCTGTGAGAGCACTGCTAGCTTTGGCAGTGGCAAAGAATGTGGCCACTACACCCACAGCTGTGTCAAGAATTGCCCAAGTGAGAATGAGGGTGTTAGAATGTGAATGAAGCACCGGCAGACATCCTGGTTGCTCTGGTTCACTGGCTGAGCTGACTAGTGAAACATTAGTGGTGCTATGTGGATGAGGTTGTTGCTCTGGAGGATGCATCCCAGGAGGGGAGTCAGGGATACACTCAGCAGTATACAACAAGGCCAAAATGGTGAAATTCCCCCAGCCTGCACTACGTTTAAGAGGGATGCCACAGCCTAGTAAAATGGATGAGCTGTGGCCTCGGTTTGAAACTGTAAGGATAGGATGCCATAACTCTGAACTGTGTCCCCAGTCAAGGACTTTATGTGTTACCTGACCAGTTAGTAGTCGCAATGGATGAAGTAGGGGTAAAGTTTGATCATTATTCAAAATTTCAAGTTTTTCAGCATCATTTTTATTTTGTATGTATCATGTATTGATCAATGTTTATCTTGAAATGCGTGGCCTTTCCTATTATAGTGCAGAAAATCAGTTGGAAGGCATGTATCTTTGGTTTGTTGTGGTTACGAGTGCTATATGATTGGGTACATTTTTATTTTCTTTTCATTTTTCCATACCTATCAGTTGTATTCTGTTTCTAGTTTTCATCATACAGTCATTCACAACATGCTTGTTTTGGATGACCGAATGATGTTTATTCGTGAGCGGTATGTGAGACGAACAACGTCATTTGGCTCATTGAATGCCTACATGGACCCCAACCCAGTCGCATGCCTTGACTGGGCAATAACAAGCCCTCTTTTGATGGGGTTGTTTGTATTATTGGTTGATTTTGGCGCAGGTTTGCATGGGGGGTCCATCACTCCCCAATGCCTTTGACATTGAGCTTGACGAGGAAGATCCACATAGAATAGTCCAAGTTGTAGACAGCGTTAGTCTAGTTTTGGGTTGATTTGTTTAAGTAAAGGTACTAATTTTCTCCCAATCAAATTTCTCTGGTGTTTATCTTGTGTACTAAAACTTGCATTGAAAGGGAACCTGCTGGGCCACACTACCGTGGAGCCCAACAGGTGTCCACGAAAAAATACAACCTCAACCCCTCAAGTGTAACCATAGGGGATTCCGGATTGACTAGGGTTTGCACATATTCAACGAGTGGAAATAGGAGTCAGGAAAAACAATTGTGTTTCCCCTTGATTGTGATAAAATCAAAATGGTCTTTTCTGTTTTCAATGACACGTAAACCCTCCCATTTCAATGTGCAAACCATAGCTAAATCACACCCCTAACTATGTTCAACAAGTTAGGGTTACATTTTTGTGTGGACGCCTCTAGACTCCATGCTGGTGACACCCAGTAGATGCCGCGCAAGAAAAATACATTAAAACATGAATTTTGGGTAAGTTTTAAACAAAATTTCAATTGCAAACAAGTTTGATCGTAGGTGGAGAAAAATGAAAAAGAAAGGGGTCATCGCTCCATTGCGAGCGATGGCCCTTGTTTGGTTCCATTTAAAAAAGGCTATGAAAATGGATTAATAGTGGGTGTAGATGGCAATTCTTGCTAGCACGGACAGGATAAGCCATGCAAACAAGTGCCATGTGTGGAGCCATGAGATGGAGCAAGCCTGAGCCTCAGTTGTGTAGAGGGGGAAAACAAGACAGGAAGAAGTAAGTCGAGTAACAAGGCTACGGGTTGATACACGCCGATTGACCGGGCCACCCACTCGAGACACTCAACGTGGGGCCCGGACGCCACCCGGGGATTGAACCAAATTGGAAAGCAAGTGAGCTTCTGGTGGTTTCTCACATACTCAGACAACCCGGTCGTGTGATCTTGACGGATCAGCAACCCAACATCACCCGCTTATCACATGCAAGACTAAACAACTTTCAATCACATCATCCACAATCATATTTGGATGCATGCTTCCCCTTGCTACACATGCTCCATGTCATCCTACAAAAAAATCAATCATGTTAAACTGATCACTATGATCAAGCTCTCAAACACGTCTAGAATGGATGCTGTAGCTGCCAATTTGGCACTTGACCGAAGATCCAGCTGTGTGATCCATTATGGGTACATCAGTGTCACACCCGAGAGCTCTGATTCAGATTAATCACCTATAGTGATGGTGTGTATGTGTGTGTGTGTGTGTGTGTGTGTGTGTGTGTGTGTGTGTGTGTGTGTGTGTGTGTATTTGTGAAAACAGATTCAAGAAATCACTTGCATTTATTACGTCCATTAACAACACTCCCCTGTGATCCACAGACGAACAGCCCACACACACACACGACAGAGTGAGTTTCACATGTCTATCCACCAAGAGGGCAGTCCACATCAACCAGGGATATGACGAGCACGCTGTTGAAATAGTATGCACCTTGTTCACTGCCTAGCTGGCTAGCTACACATACAGACAAGGCATGCACTGCTCTATGGAGTATATCCCCTTGGTCTGTTCTGAGATGGGCGAGGAATGCACTGCCCATAATGGGTATGTCCCCTGTGGCTCATCATAGGAATCATACCTTTTTGGCTTGGTTGATTAGGCACCGGAGTCTCAAACCAGAGGTCGCAGGTGCAAACCCCACGACGGTCGCAATTTCTTTGTGGCCAAAACTGGAACAGGAAGCTTCTAGGAAGCTTACTAGAGCCTGCCTTGAGGATGACACTTGGCGGTCTAAGGACGCGCCAAGTAGGAATGTAGGTTGAGGTTGACTCCAGTGGAGCCACTACAAGCAGAAGCTTTAGCAAAACTCTGCAAGCATAAAAGCCTGTACCTTGCATGCATCCATTTACAGTTCTTGCCTTTGTGACTCCTCACAGAGTGTCTAACCAAAGGTAGACACTAAAGACCAACATGCGGACTTCGTGAGGCTGCAAACCAAACAAACCTAAAGTGTGGATCCCTCGTTCGAGGGTGATATGTTATCTTGGTTGCAATACCAAGAGCGGTTGGCAGCCTCCCATGTCGGGACCCGTTTTCTAGACCGTTGCTATCCGGCGCATTGAAAAAGGGTTATGGGCCCACACTTCTGGTTCTAAGGCACGATTCCAAGACCGACTAGCGCGTGGTCTTGCAAGGCGCACCGGTACAACAGGGACACGACCATCGGACGGCTCCATCTGCTCTATAGGCTCCATCGGCTTCTTCAGGTAGGGTGCGCGCACGTGGCAGACTAGGGGACGAGGAATCGCTCTGTCCATGTTGGACAAGACCCTCGAGCCCCAACGGGATTAAGCTCTACCCCTTTTTTAGAAGGTGGTACGACCCCGAGTCCATTCTCTCACGACGGCACCATCGCCTTAGGTGGTCATCGGCGGGAGGGGTATGAAACGGAATCAACTGCACCTTTGACAACGGTCGTAGTCAGCAGCCTCATCAGCCTCATCGGCCTCAACGAAGATGAGTAGCAAAGAAGCAGAAAAGACGAGCAACCGCAAGAAATGGCGGATCCGACTCCAGCCCGCCTTGAGGCGGGTATGTCCAAATTCACGGGGACAGATTTTCCCTTGTGGAAATGGCAGTTTGAGATTTTCATGAACGTGCGTGGCTACCTCGACATCCTAAAAGGGACCGAGATAGCACAAGCCAATGCGACCGTGACGACGCATGCGGCGGACCTTGCAGCATGGACGATGAAGAACAACATGGCTCTCCCCATTCTTGTGACGTCCATCAACGAGACTCAACACTCTCACATCACAGGATGCACGTTGGCTGCCGAGGCCTACGCAAAACTTGCACGCGTGCATCAATCAAATACCCTAGCAAACCGACTCTTCATCTTCCAACGGTTGATGTCAATGAGGGTGAGCGAAGGAGAATCGATACCCTCATTTTTGCAGTCGTTCGACAACGTGCTGCAAGAGGTCCAGCAAATGGAATGGAATCTCGACTCCAACATGCATGCCATGATCCTTCTAATGGCGCTGCTGGAAAGCTGGGGGTCCTTGATCACCGTATTTGGCGGTTGGAAGGAGGCAGATCTGACGTACGAGGCTGTCGCCGAACACGTCCGCAACGAGTCCATGCGACGTAATGGCGCTGAGGCAAACTTTCAGGATGAGATCCGCGTGGTGCGGGCCTGAAGTTTGTCTGATCGCCTCTAGTGATTCACGTCTACTGTTTTGGGCGAATTTGAGACTGAGCGTGAGCTTTCTGGTCACCTCACGCTATGTGAGCAGGAATTTAGAGACAGTCAATTTTCGAAGGGAATAACGTCGTTTTGCGTTAGTTTTTGAACATGAACATGATCACAACATTTATAGGGCTAGTCATGAGATTTCTAACGCACCAAACTGCGCGCAATTCGGCCAAGCGTAGCTCAAGTTATGCTTGCCAAAGCACAGGTCTCACCCACTATAGAAGCCTGACGCCGCCACTCGCCGTGGCGCCTTCATTCACGTGCGAAGTGCCTTTCCCAAGGCTCATGTCCCATTGCACATGGAGTGGGGGTCCCCTGCACTGTTTCCACGCACCCTACCCTCTTTTGGGTCGTGTTTGGTGATGGGGTGTGACGAGGTTCGAAACCTGTCCGCGGACCTGCATTCAGAATTTTGACCAAGTCCCCGAGTAACAAAACGTACTACTGAGTTTCGGACGTCGAGCCAGGATTTTGGCGAAGTCCCTCAGTAACAACCTGCACTACTGGATCCGGTGGATGATCCACCGGATCAGGTGGATCATCCACCGGACGCCTCGGCAGGCCTATCGGAGCATTTTCTCCAGATGGTATTTTTGTTACTCGGTCCGGTCGATTATCGACCGGATTTCGAGTCGCAGCCGGCTCCCAGAGCCGCTGCGCATACCCCAACTTTGGAA
>SZWC01018873.1:10374-21508 GCA_023375785.1 Penium margaritaceum | reverse complement strand
ACTTCAAAACCATTGCTCAAACCAACATACACAGGTGCACATTTCTACACACAACCCACACATCCAACCATACATAATGACCACTGATCACATCAGACTCATGAACATGTTCATGAGTTGTGCCTGTGTGTATATATACATACATATATATATATATATACACACACTTATTAAGAAAAAAATGTGTATATATGTACACACAACCCACATATCCAACCATACACCTGCATTTGTACTCCTAATATACTTTCAACTGTACCCCCTCTTCCCTCTCCTAAACCACCATTGATCAAGTCACTACAACAAATATACTATAAAGTACCTTACACGAAAGCTTTCTGCTTTACTAAAGAACATTATCCACAATTCACCTAGTGTATGAAAGCTCTTCGATTAACTCTATCTCTCATGCCTCGCGACATTGCCCCAAACCTGGGGCTGCCTCTGCCACCATTGTCATCGCTTCAACTATCTTGCGGCAGCAGCATCTCAGAGCACTAGGGCCTGGTCTCATTCCACCTGCTATGGAATTTTAAGCCACGTTGCCTTTAGGTAGATGGTGCATGCAAGGTGCACAACTGTGCAGCCACTTTCAGAAGCTCTTCGCCTCGCCTCCAGCTGCAGCCTGCTTTCCCCTACACATGCAACCCATCGAGCAGTTGCTGCGAGGCTGACGTGGCACATTCTGCCACGACTCCTGTGTCATAAACGGGAGTGGTGTGATACTGCAGCTGTGAGGTAAATTGCATAAGCTACCAGCAAGCGGAGCAGCCGTTGTGAAAGAAGCAACATCACTGCAACGACCACGGAACTAGCAGCGATGATTTTGGCACAGAAACCGCTGTTTATACCAGCGGTATCTGCAAGTGCAGCAGCAGCAGCACCAGCAGTAGTGGTAGTAGTAGCATCACCAGCAGCAGCATCTGAGGCCCTGCTGAAGTTACAATTTAAATAGCGTTAGCCGCAGCAAAGTTGCTGTCAGCTATGCAGCCATCAGCACCAGCGACAGCAGCAGCAACAGTAGTAGCACTGCCGTAGATGCTGCATCCATAGCAACAGCGATAGCAGCGTAAGCAGGAGTAGTGCTGTCGACTACAGTTGCAGTCACAGCACTTCAACGGCTATAATAGCCGTGGCAGCGCCAGCTATTCTGCAACCATCACTTGCAATTACACACGCCAATGCATCATCAGCAGTGACATCAACAGAAGCAGCACCAGCAGCAACAGCAACAGCAAATGGCAACAGTGACAACTATACTGCACCAACATCATCACCATCAGTGACTTCAGCGGCAGCATCAGTTGCTGCCCAGTTTTCAACCTGGCACAGTCGTCGCAGTCCGGAGCGGACGAGGTCATCTCTCACTACGATGCACGCGGGTCATTACGTCACGCTTGGTGGCGGTCTACCAGTGCCCGTGGATCTCCAGCACCGCACACCGCCGCACCATCAACGCCGGCCCAACTTTTTCAAGACGTGGTAAGACACTCCCCGCCAACCAGTCAGCGCGTTAGTTGTCCCTCCACTAACGCAACGGCTGCCGAGACCGATGAGGAGGCCCTCCTTCCCGTTGCATAGTACGCGCTTGTGTTTTTTTTGGGTGGCGGCAGGTGTTATTGACGCTGTAGCCTCAGCGTCAACCACTTTCACTTAGGCAGCGCGTGCAGCATGCACGCCCACTTTAAATTCCACTGGTCGTGCCATTGAAGCTTGCATTGAAGCTGCAGTGGCACTTGGGCCGGTGGCAGCAGCAGCAGCTGACCTTGCACAGAAGCTAGATGTAGCCACAGCCAAGGTAGCTTCTGCTGCTGCAACTGCCGCCTCTTCCATCGCCTCTGCTGCATCGGCTATTTCATCTCCACGACAGCTGCTGTTACTACAGCTGCAATAGACCCCTCCATCATCCGTACTTCGGTTGTTGTCCTCATCGCCGCCATAGCAGCAGCATTGACCGTGAGCGCTGCAACCTTGTCAGGGGGCCTTTGCCTAGGAATCCCCCTCATTTCCTCCTTCTCCATCCTCACTGCTGCTGCCGTGGCATCCGTTTCTCACTGCCTCTTGCTTTGGACGCTCGGCACCCCATATTTCTTGCCTTATCTCTTCTTTGATATGCCTGGGATGTGTCTTTGAGGGCGGGCTATCGTGCAGTACAGCAAAGACTATTCCACACCTTTCCTGACTTTCCCACGCCCTCTGGTGCGGGGAAAACTCTATCATTTTCTTCTTTTTGGCAGATTCGTTAGTCACCATGCCTAGCAATGATGAGTCATTCATCTCAGAGATATAGCGTGAGCTATGTATTGCTTGTGAGGCTCAGCGCGTAGCTGAGGAACATCTCAAGGCACAGGCAGACGACCGCAGTAAGCTTGCAGATGAGGTCACTACAATGGCTCTTGTGCGCTTGCCTGCTTCATCTCTCCTTGCCATCCCTACCGTGCCTGCCGCAGCGTCTGCCACCTCTGGCCTCTCTACCTCAGATATTGGTACATCTGCCTCGTCTGGCTCCACCTCCACTGCCACCCTGCACACTGCATCAGCGCCACGCCAATACGACTTTTACTCTCAGCCACCTTTGCTCACCCCTGGCCTAGCCTTCTCTACTTGGTTCGTGCGCTTCAGTGCCTGAGCCCAAGGGAAGAAACTATGGGAGTATTACTTCCCTGCTGACCCTGCTGCCAGCCCCCCTTTTGTGCCTGTCCCCTCTGAGTCCGCATGCAATGTGTACACCTGCATCACCACTGTGCCTGAAAATCTCATGGACAATGTTGGTACCTACATTTCCAATCCTGCCAATCGCACTGCTGCCAACCCCCGTTGGTGCCTATGCCTTGTTGCATTGCTGCTCCACCATCACCAGCCGGGCCATCCAAAGCACCCTGAATTTCCATTTTAACACCCTGCTCACACACACAGATTTGGTTACGGACGTCTACTAGGCTCGTGGCATCAAGCTCCTTTGTGAGCTTGGAGATGCAGCACCCGGTCAGATCTTGGCCAATCTCACCCAGGTGAACGCCCTAATTCTAGAGCTTTCAGATGTTCTCAGGGAGGTCAAGGTGGACGAGCTGGTGCGCCTGGCGGCACAGCCAGTTCCCCTAAAGTCTCCATCAGGGGTCGGTGCACTGTGGGACTTTGTCACTGAGCGCCTCGATGCTTGCTGGACAAGCTTACAGAACCATTGTCTGCACCGCTCTACAGTCACTGATGTCGCAATTTTTAACGCCTCAACTTCTCCATCCTCCCCTGCCTCACTTTCTTCCTCATCCGGTTCTTCTTCTGGTGCCACTCTCCATGCCACTCAGGGTTGCAGGCGCGGCAGGAGCAAAGGTGGCAAAGGAAAGGACAACAAGAAGGAGGATTCCTCTTGCACACTAATCGGCTTTTCCGTCTACTAGAAATGTGGCTCAACCGAGCACAGTGACAGAAATTTTTTTGCTTCTCCTAACGATGCCTGCTTGGCTGCTGCGATTTGTGCTCACTGGGCTAGCATTACTAGTTCATCCTTGTCCGCTTCGTCCTCCGGCTCTTGTTCCAGCTTCACCTCCTCGGCGGCGCACGCACACTCGTCAATGGAAACGACTACCCTTTCTCCTCCATTCCCTTATCCTTAGAGGTGGCCGCCATCCTACGACACCCTGTTCTCCACCAGGCTCCCGTCCTCTTCGAACATGCTACCACCTTGGTTCTTGTCCAACTACAGGATCTTCCTCCCGTCGCCTGCTCCCTCGGTCTCCTCACAACCTGTCACGTCAGCAGTGCCTGATGACAAACGTTGGCTGGAGCAGTCTGTCGCCCATCCCTGCTTTGTCTTCATGATCAGGGAGGTGAGAGTGTGACTGCACGCCCCAGAGGTCATATGTGTCAGTCTGATCCTGCCTTATGTGGGGACCCTTTGGGAGGGGAAGGGAGGGGGTCTGGGAAGTGTTCCAGCGTGTGTCTCGTGGATTGAGTTGTGGCAGTCGGTCACTCTTCCTCATTATCTTGTTTATGCCATCTGTTCCCACTGTCAGCACTGTCACAACACGTAGTGTTCTCCCATCTGTTCGTGTGCCTGGGGGCTTCTGGACCCTCGATTCTGGGGCCATCCACCACATGAACACCGTTTGTTTTGCGTTTACCACTATCGGTCCCATTGGCTCTGTTTGTTTTTTCTGCACTGGGTCTGGCCAGATGCTCCCTTTCCAGGATGTTGGCATTATGCGCTTTATGGGTCTCAATGGTGATGTGTACCTGCTTGATGTGCTGTATGTGCCCTCTCTTGAGGTTAGCTTGCTGTCTGTCAGTACCTTGGACGAATAGGATATGGAATTCTCCAACAACTGCTGTGTTGGCACAGTCTCACTACGTTTGGCCAATCACACTGTATTGCATGGTGTTCATTGTGAGCAGCTGTATAGCATGCCTTCGTTTGCTCCAGCCTGTGCCTTTGCCAGCGCTTCTCTTGTTCATTTCACTCCCTCACTCTCACCAGAGCATGTCTGCTATTTGCATCATTGCCTTGGCCATGTACACACTGACGCCATTACTTCGTCTTCACTTTGACTCCTTCCCGTTGCCTTGCTCTGCGAAGTGCCTTGACTCTATCCGAGGCATGATGTGCCACTCCCTATTTTTTCCCTCTTGTAGTCAGCCCATGCATCCCTTGATCGTGTTCATACGAATGTCATGGAGCCCTTGCTTGATGATTTCCTAGGGGGGCAAGGTCGCTATGTCCTTTGTCTCACCAATGATTTCTCCCGTTATCATTGGGTCTTTGCTCTTCTTTGAGAAGAGTGATGGTTTTCCTATTCTTGACACTTGGCTCGTTTATGCTGAACGTGCCTGTTAGCAATCCCTACGGGCCTTCTCCAGTGACCACGGTGGTGAGTTCATGGGCCCCACAGCTTGCCTTCTTGATTCTCGTGGCATGGGCATTGAGCTCACCGCCCCTTACACTCCCCAAGAAAATGGGGTGTCTGAGCGCTAGAACCACACACTTGACGGCAGGCGTGCCCTGCTTTCTGAGTCCTGTCTTTCCTCGCTCTTTGCCTTTGAGGCAATGAGCTACATGATCTAGGTTTGGAACCGTGTTCTCCACGGTCCTCTCCCTCGGTCAGCAACTCCGTTCAAGCATTGGCATGGCAGTAGTGATGGCCTTCACCCTGCTTGGGTCAGGGACTGCATCGTCACCGACTTGGTCCCTGAAGATGCCCGCGATAGGAGGCTGTCTCCCTGCGGTCGCCTTTGTCCCTTCCTTGGTGTCTCTGTCCAAACCAAGGCCTGGCATTTCTAGGATCCCCAGAATCACCGTTTTGTTGATTCACGGGATGCACTGTTCTTTGAAATGGTCTTTCTTTGCCACCTCGATCGTTGTGCCTCTCTGTCCATCCTCTCTTGGCTCTTTTGGCTGGGGGGATCCTCCCATCTCGGGCTCACCCTCATCGCCTTGTCTGTCGGTGCCACCTGTATCTCATCCCTCTGCTATGTTCCTACCATCATCGTCATCATCTGATGTTCCCTCGCCCACTGGGTCTACCCCTCCTTCGTCTCTGGCATTGTCGTCATCATCTTTGTCTTATGTTGTTCTCCCATCCTCGGGGTCAGTCTTTGCTCCATATCTGACATCCTCTCTTTGGTCATCCTTGTCTCCTTTACGCCTGTCCCTCCAACTGTGCCTACATTGTCCCCTGTTGTCGTTGCGCCTGTGCCCTCGGCCGTGCCTCTGCATGTGTACCCATTTGTCTGTTGGGGGCGGCTGCGTGCACTCTCTGCTTGCCCTAGTTCCATCAGTTCATCTTGCCACAAAAACCTCTCACTCAGTCCTTTTCATGTCTCAGCAACATCCAGGGTTCTTACCTCACCCCACCGGTCTTGATTCCCTTGGGCTGGCCACCGGGGTTGTGCATCCCAACACAGGTCTTGGATACTCCCTCATTGTCGGGGAGTTCCAGTGTCCCATTGGTTTCAAGCAGTATTACCGAGTGTCATGCCACTACTGGAGCAGTCTCACTGCCGCCGGAGCCCACCACAGTGTGTGATGTGCAAGATTTGTGTGATGCCCCACTATGGGTGGCAGCCATGCATGAGGAACTCGATGCCTCAGACGAGCATGCTGTCTGTGAGTTGGTGGCTCTCCAACTTGGGCGCTACAGTACTAGCACTTGAAATGTTCAAAAAAAAAATTATACCCATTGTTTTGTGCTTGTGTGAAATTGTTGGGTTTGAGTTTGTGTTTGCGTTAAAATACCTTTGTGCCCATGGTTCCGCTTCGGAAAAAAGAGCAAAGGACAAACCGAGACAAGCCCAGGCTCAAGAGTTACAAGAAGAGACACATGAGCCTAACCGTGTGCCTTGGTGCTCAAGCCGCCACCTTTTGGTGGGCCAAGTTCAAAATTCGATGTTCAAATGATGCAAGGCACAAAGAGTGCGAGCCAGGACTTGAACGAGGTCACCCGACAGATAAACATATTGTGGTTGTGTTTAACTGCCTCCCCAGACTTAGTGTTTGTGTAAAATAGCCATCGGCACAACTTCTATTATGTAGAAACTAAAATTGTTTTTTGCTCAACCTTTCAAGTGCTAGTGCGGTAAGTGTTATCCGCGCGTTGGGTCTTCTGACAAAAGCAAAAGCCTGATAGCACATTCAACCGCTACAAGGCGTGCCTCATGGCAAAGGGGTTCTCCTAGGTCCTAGGCATCAATTTTGATGAGACGTTTGCTCGAGTGGGACGGTATACTACAGCACGGGCACTCCTCAGCCTAGTCGCTCACCATGAATGGAAACTGGAGCAGATGGACGTGAACAACGCCTTCTTGCACAGAAAGCTGGACGACGAGATTTATATGGTTCAGCCACCAGGGTTTACCAATAGCACTGGAAAAGTGTGGCATTTGCAGAAGGTCCTCTACAGCCTGGAGTAGTCACCATGCTGGTGGAACCAGGAGATTACCTCGACCCTTGAGAAGGGGGAGTACCGATGCAGTGCATTTGACCCTATGCTCTTTGTGAGTCAGCAGTCTGCTCCGCTCGTCGCCGTCCTTGTGTATTTCGATGACTTGCTGATCACGTCATCCAGTACCTCAGTAGTGCACTCAGTGAAGATGCTGTTTTCAGTGTACAAGATGAAGGACTTGGGACCTGCTCGAGTCTTTCTGCGGATGGAACTTGAGCGCAGTCGCCAGCGATGCACTCTTCATGTCCACCAGGCTGCGTATGTGAACAGCCTGGGACAGAGATTTTCATCCCTTCTTGAGTCTATGCTGACCGCGTAGACGCTGATGACTCGTGTGGGTCAGAGGTCGCTTATGACACTAGATCTTTCTAAGCTTGGGGAGCTGGTGGATTTGACCAATTACCTTTGCGTCATTGGTTCCCTCATGTACCTTGCAACAAGTACGAGGGTAGATGTGGCTTTTGCAGTGAACTTTCTGGCCCAGTTCTCACAGTATCCACAGTCATGTCACCGAGAGGCTGCGCTGTGTGTCTTGCACTAAGCATTCAACAGAACACGACTTGGGCTGTGCCACAGGGCTCAGTACTCTGTTGTCATTCAGGGCTATACCAATAGTGACTGGGATCATGAAACTGACATGCACAGCCGTACAAGATATACCTTTCTTATCGGTGGGACTGTAATGCCTTAGAAGAGTGGAAAACAGGGATACGTGGCACAGAGCTTGAGTAAGACAGAGTATGTGGCGCTTGGTATGGGCACTTGTGAGAGTGTTTTGAGATGTCAACTGCTGCAGCAGCTATGTGTTTCCATCTACTACATCACACCTTCATACACCGGCATGCCCAGCAACAGCCTTTATGCTCTGGTTGCAACAACCAGAGTATGAATGCTGGAAGTCTAGGGAGACTTCCATGCCGGCATGCATCGCACACGCACAAAGCATATTAACACTGAGTTTATTTTGTGCGTGAGAGTATCATTGCAGGAGATGTTCATGTCATCTGGGTGGATACCCGACAGCAGCGAGCTGAATTTCTCACAAAGGCTCTGTGCAACAACACGTTCATAGCAGCTGTGCATTTCGTAGGCCTGCTGTGTGCTCATGATATGCCTGGATGAATTTTTTGGTGCTTGTTCTTGTCTCTGCATCTATAATGTACAGTGTTGCTTGTATCGCTCATTGTGATCATTCTCGTCGTATTTGTCCCTGTGAATACGTCACCTGCGGGTCATGGGGGGGTGTTAATTTGTACGTCACTGACACATGTTGACATCTGGGCTTGCTGCACACACATCGCTCTCGCAGGTGACTGACAAGCTACACAACACATGGATGCGTACCATCCGCTGGTGACACCAGCACTTGGAGAGACACAGAGGTAGTAGGATGATAGAGCAGCCAACAGGTTGAGGCCCAGATAACTCTACACAGAATTAACTGGGCGTAGAAGTAACTACATCAGACTTGCATGCATCTGGTTGTTGGTTTGGATTGTACTCTTGCCTCTTCATGCCCATTGAGGGGGGATGTCTCATCAGAATGAGGTAGCCCGGGTTTGATCCCGTAGGCAAAATGCTGCCGGATTTTGACCGGCAGCATATTCTCAACTGTGGAAAAACAGGTGTGGTTCGAGCCATGCTATGGGAGAATCTCTAAGTTCACATTTGAGCTCGTGCCTCACCCGGGCATGCGGGAGCTCAACCCACCCGCTCCTGCTAGCCTTCCCGTTGACTCTCTAGTCACCTACTCTCACATCCACCAAAAACAATCCATGGCCATGCATTGTCTTCTTGCTGTGTGTGTGTGTGTGTGTGTGTGTGTGTGTGTGTTTGTGTGTGTGTGTGTGTGTGTGTGTGTGTGTGTGAAATGTGTCTATAAGCTCTTCCATCGTCTCCCTTGCAATTAGCCCCAAGGTTGAGATTTAAATGAAGGATTCAATTGGTCTCATGCCCCCAATTTTGTAGATTAAATGAAACATGTTACGAGTCTGAGGTTTAAATGAACCATGCTAGTAGTTTAAAACTTTGTGTAGGATACCACGGTTCTGTTGTTTAATGGCAGAATGCCAGCACTTGGCTGAATTTTGTAGATTTTAGGATGAATTGGTGAATTCCTCCTGCTATTTCATTCATAACCAATCCCTCCAAATCCATACACTCTACTAGCAATGTACACACATGATACACATACAAGTTAAAGTACCAGGTAACTTCCTACACGGATATAGCCATTGACTGGAAACCTTCCTTCCATGAAACACAAAATGCTCAAAGCTTCCAAGAAACACCCCAATCAAACTTTCTTTCATAGGACATGTCCTATAAACTTACCACTATTCATGAAAACACAAAAAAAGAAACAAAATAGCTCATAAAATTCCTCCAAACATGTGTCTGAAAAATGCACTTGCAACCCACACAATGATACACCATCCCATATAATCGCCACATACACTCCCTCTCCCCCCTCCCCCCCTCCCCCTCTACCCATCAGTGATCACTCACACCAAGAAACATATCCAAACATACCATACACATGTGCATGAATACGACACACGTACTACCCAGACAGTTGTACCCCCTTGTCCTCCTCCTCCCTATCTAAAAGTGTATGAGGTAAGTGTATTGGATAGTCAAAGGAAATTCTAGTAGATTATGGAAAAATGTGTGCACTTACATATCTACTTTTTATACCACCAGGCTCAGTGGACAGAGAGATAGGTGTATAGGTAGGTGTAAGGGGGTTAGGGGAGGGGGGACACAAGGAAAACATGTATGAGACAAATGTATTAGACAGTGTACTCGCAGAAAAGTGCAAAATGCAAATAAAAATGCATTAGATTACACTAATGTGATTACTTACACCAAGGAACATATGCAATTAAACAACACACATGTGTATGAAATTGACTGACCTACTACCCACACAGTGATACACTACTCCATTCAATGGCCACACACAGTTTTCCCTTCTCCTCCCCCTCCCTTCCTCTCCCCATCAGTGATCATTCACACCAACTAAACAATACACATGTGTATGAAATGATGCACATATACTTAGACAGTGATACACTACCCCATGTACTTTTCCCGTACTCTTTCTCCCCCCTCCCTCCCCCCTCTCCAGAGGTGTATGAGGTAAGTGTATTGGGTATTGAACTGAGATTCTAGTGAAGTCTGCAGAATTCCGTATACTTACATATCCATTTTTTATACCACCAGGCTCATTGGACAGAGAAACAGGTGTGTAGTTAGGGATAAGGGGGTAAGGAGGGGAGGATAATGAAGGAAAAAATACATGCGACAAGTGTATTGGAAAGTGTAGTCGCACTCAAGTGCACAATACAAATGAGAATACATAATTGTACACTGATGTAATCACTTACTTCAAGGAACATATCTAAATGTACAACAAACATGTGTATGAAAAAATACAATTACTACCCAGACAGTGATACACTACCCCATACACTTGCCCCATACACTGTCCCTCCTCCCATCCCACTCTTCCCATCAGTGATCTCTCACATGAAGGAATGTATCAGACCAATAAATGAACATGTTTATGTAAACAATACACTTACTATCCACACAGTGATACACTACCCAATTCACTTGCCCCATACATCCCCCCCCCCCTCTCCAAATGTGTATGCGGTAAGTCTGTTGGGTAGTGAACGGAAATTCTAGTGAAATTTTGAAAGAATTGTGCACTTATCCATTTTTTACAGCAATAGGCTCAGTGGACAGAGATACATGTGTGTATGTAGGGATAAGGGGACAAGGGAAGGAGGGAAGGGGACAAAAGGGTAATCCATATGAGACAAATATATTGGAGAATGTACTCGCACTCAAGTTCACAATGCAAATGAAAAAACACTAGTTTACACTAGTGCAATCACTCAAACAAAGGAACACATCCAACTATACAATACACATGTGTAGGAAAACAATGCACTCACTACCCGGACAGTCATACACTACCCTTTACACTTGCCCCATGCGGTTTTCCCTCCTCTCCCCCCTCCCCCCCCACTCTCCCCATCAGTGATCACTCACACCAAGGAACATATCCAAATAAACAAGAAACATGTGTATGAAAATGAACACTTACTACCCACAAATTGATTTACTACCCCATTCACTTGCCCCATACACCCCCCTCCCCCCTCCTTCCCCCTCTCCAAAAGTGTATG
>SZWC01018872.1:15177-49593 GCA_023375785.1 Penium margaritaceum | reverse complement strand
GACGCTGCAGCCATACCGCCTCAGCAGCCCCTACACCCAGGGCGACATACTGTGCCTCTGATGAGCTACGTGCAATGCAGCCCTACTTCCCGCTACGCCAGGACACAGCGGTACCACCAAGCAGGAACACGTAACCGGTGCGACTGCGTCCGTCTGGGCTCCAGGCCCAGTCGTTGTCAGTGTAGCCATCAAGAACCACCGAACACTGCCGGCGAAAGCAGAGTCCGAGGTACGGTGTGGAGACCACGTACCGCACCACTCGCACAGCCGCATGAAGGGCTCTAGCACATGGAGCCTGCGAAAACTGGGCAAGGAGGTTGACGGCGAATGCGATGTCCGGACGTGTGGTAGTGGCCAGGTATTTCAGAGATCCGATGAGACGGAGGTACAAGGTCACATCCACTGTCTCCCTGAGCTGTGTGGGATCGTCCACCTTCAGGGCATCCTGCCCATCGGGTGTGAGAGGTGTGGAAGCCGTGGGCACTGCGCCGAGGAGATCGCTGAAGCGCTCCCCCACAACACGTGCATATCGGGCCTGGTGTAGTAGCAGAGTACGACGTCTGCGGTCTCGTACGATCTCCATGCCAAGAAACACCGCTGCAGGACCAAGGTCCTTCATCCTGTAGGCAGTCTGGAGGACGACCTTGACCTCCTTCACGGCCTCCAGTGAAGGAGACGCGATCAGAAGGTCGTCGACATAGACCAGGATGGCGGTGAACCGCTCAGGCGTCCGGCGGATGAAGAGAGAGGGACGTGCCTCGCTCTGTACATATCCCGCACGAGTCAGGGTGCCAGTGATCTCCTGGTTCCAACACCGAGGAGACTGCTTGAGGCCGTACAAGGACTTGCGCAAGCGCCATACCTTGTCGCCGTCCTCAAAGCCGGGTGGCTGAGCCACGTAGATCTCCTCATCCAAAGAGCCATGGAGGAACGCATTGTTCACATCCGTCTGGTGTAGTTCCCAGTCATGCTGAGCCACTACACTGAACAGAGCTCGAGCTGAGGTCATACAGCCGACAGGGGCGAATGTTATGGGAGCCGCCTGTCGAGGCGGTGATTACGTCATCATGCTAAGGTCAGATGCATGATTTGATGCTCCCATTGTGTTTTACGTGAAAAACCGTGCAAAATTGACCCAAGAACCGGGTCATTCGGTGCAAGGACGAGGAAGATACGACCGTGCAAAGGTGGGAGGTGCACCTCCAGAAAACAGGAGACATACTGGTTCGAGCCCGAGCACGGTGGAGCGACTTTCTCGCCCACTGCAGCCGAAGCGCCCCTGGATGGACGCTTAGCCAATGAGGCAAGGTTCATTGGGGTCCATGGGCGCTTTGGGATGGCGGCTGGAGCTGCATTCGCAAGCAAGGGCGCTTCGGGCGGCCGTGACCACCGCTGGCGGTGCTGCCAGCGGCCGTCATGCGTGGAGCACTCAAACGGCCATAACTTAGCTGTTTCTTCACGGATTGAGGCGTTCTTTGGTGCGTTGGAAAGATCATGACGCGTACTACATGATGCATGTGTTATTTGCAAGATTGCGCCTCGATAGAGGGCTTCGAGGAGCTGATTAGCTTTCGGCTGGCTCATAGGGGCTGGTACATAAGGAAGCCTAGGGGTGTTCTAGGCATGCCAATCTTACCCAGAGACTCTGTACATTGCCTTGTACTGATTCATCAAGTCTAAAGGATTCATTCCTTGCCCAACTCTGCTTGTGTTCCAAGCATTGCCTCGCACACGTCCATTCGATCCTACAAGTCTTCCGCAGCGCACCTTGGTGCAAACGCCGCCGGGAGAGTCGCACGGCGGGAACCTCAGTCACTAGCAGTGGTCTTACTGTTAGGAGAGGGTCGTGCGACATCTCAAGGGTTGGCCCACACACCAAGGGGTCGAGGGTGGGAAGATTATCCCAAAGGCTCGGCGTGTGACCGTCACGCCGGGCGCCCCTCGGTTCAAATTTGGTATCCGAGCGCGTGGACGTTCGCTCGGCTTTGCGCGGAACCAAGGGAGGCAGCAGATCTGCCACAACTGCGTTTGGCCATAATCTTTTCGTCACAACCGGAACCATGGCGGCAGCGGCATACGACTAGGCCTACCTCATGGAGGAGATCCGGCGTGCTCTTGACGAGTTGCGTCAAGAGAACCAGCAGCTGCGTGCGGAGGTTGAGGCGAGGTATGTCGGCCAAGGGAGCAGTGTGTTGGGGGGTGTCGCATTGGCATCCGCACCTGCCTTTCGGCGGCCCAAGCCGAAGGAGCCGGAGTTCTACACCGGCAAGGGCAGTGCGAGGGAGTGGCTCTTCACGGTGAACTCGTACTTCACGGCGTTGGGCGTTCTCGTGGGAGAAGATGCCACAAGACTGGAGTATGCACCTACGCTACTCCGGGGAATGGCGCTGCAATGGTGGTCGGCATTGTGCCGGCGGAACGCCGCTGGGTTGCCGGATGGGCTGGGGGCCGGGCCACGGCTTCAGCCGTTGTTGAGTCTACCGCTGGGGCGGGAAGTGCAGCTCGGTGCGCGGGCGTTGACGGAGAAGCCAGAGACGTGAGAGCAGTTCGAGACGATGCTCCAGGCGCGTTTCGACCTCCTCAACGGCAGCCGGGTCGCACGTGACAAGATCAAGCACGTCAAGCAAGGCGGATCGGTCCAGTACTACACTACACGCTTCATGGCCTTGGCAGCGCAGATTGACGACCTCTCGGACGCGGAGGCGTACGACCGCTACCATGACGGCCTGAAGCCGCACGTCCAACGTGAACTCGCGGTGCTCGGGTTGCGGATCTTTGCAGAGTTGGTCTCGGCGGCGGAGCGCATCGACGCGGTAAGCTACAATGCGCGCCGGACCAGCTATGCAACACAACCACGGGTGGAGCAGCCGGGTCAGGCGGTGCCCATGGAGGTGGACGCAATCCAAGCCGGGCAGCGGGGTGCGGGCGGACAAGGACCGAGAGGCAAGTGCTGGGCTTGTGGTGAGGAGGGTCATCGCAAGCGTGATTGCCCCAAGCACAAGGCACAGCAGGGAAACGGGCAGCAGCAGTGAGGAGGGGATGACCTACTGCTGCAAGTCTTTCGTCCGCAAGGGACAGCACCAGCCCTGAAAGGCTTTTGCCGATTAAGGAGCTGCCTCAAGTGTTGTTGCGGAATGAAGGTGAGACCCGGCAGTTTCCAGGGATCATCCTGGAGCTGGTTCTTGAGATTCCAGAGGGGAGTTTCAAGGGTCGGAGGAAGCTACGTGGGCTGCTAGACGGCGGCGCGAGTCATAGCTTCTTCAACGACAGGTTGGCGACGAGGTTGGAGCTTGCGCGGCAGCCGGGGATGTCGGCCAAGGCGCGGCATGTGTCCGGAGTGGTGGAGTGCGGCAGGCCTCTCGTCAAGCACAAAGTCCATATGGGTGAGTTGGTGTGTGACATGGAGTTCCACACTTGCCCTATGGATGATTACGACTGTTTGATCGGCCGGGATTGGTTGCAAGCCTGGAATCCGGAGGTGGATTGGAGGTGCAACCGGGTGGTCATGAAGGCGGGCAGGAAAAATATCACTTTGCCTTTGTGGCGGGGTGAGGGGAAGGAGTCGGAAGTGGCGAAAGCGGGGAAGCAGCTGCGCGTCATCAACTTGCAGCAGCTCAAGCGGTGCGAGCGCAAGGGTGGCCAGGTCTACTTGGCATGGGTGCGTCCACAACAAGCAGCAGAGCAGCAGATTGCAGCGGTCGAAGCAGCAGGGGGGCAGCCGGGGGAAGGCACAAGAGCTCCGGAGTTGCCTCCCGGAGTTGGGGAGGTGCTCAGGGAGTTCGGGGACGTTTTCCCGGAGGAGTTACCGAAAGGGCTGCCACCACAACGCGACATTGAACACAAAATCGAGGTGGTGCCAGGGTCGTCACCAACGGTGCGGTCTTACAACCGCATGAGCGACGCGGAGCTTGCGGAGCTCAAGAAGCAGTTGGGGGAGTTAGTGGACCAGGGCTTCATTCGGCCGTCGGTGTCTCCATACGCGGCGCCGGTGCTGTTTGTCAAGAAGTAATCAGGAGAGTTGCGGATGTGCATGGACTACCGGGCGCTCAACAACATCACGGTGAAGAATCGCTACCTGTTGCCACGGGCCGAGGAGTTGTTCGACCAGCTTCGAGGCGCGCGTGTCTTCAGCAAACTGGACCTAAGGTCGGGGTATCACCAAATCCGCATTGCGGAGGAGGATGTGGAAAAAACCGCGTTTCGGACGCGCTATGGACACTTTGAGTACCTCGTGATGCCTTCTGGGCTAACGAATGCTCCTGCTACGTTCATGGCATTGATGAACCGGGTGTTCCACCCCTACTTGGACCAGTTCGTGGTCGTCTTCCTCGACGACATTCTTGTCTTCTCGCGAACGATGGAGGAGCACCAAGAGCACCTGCGGACGGTGATGGAAGTGCTGAGAAAGGAGCGGCTGTTTGCCAAGCTCAGCAAGTGTGAATTCGCCAAGCAGGAGGTGGAGTTCCTCGGGCACATTGTCAGCGGGAGGGGAATCCGCATGGACCCAAAAAAGGTGGAAGCAGTGAAGGAGTGGCCAGAGCCGGCGTGTGTGCGTGACATCCAGGTTTTTCTGGGTTTTACGAACTACTACAGGAGGTTTATCCGGGGGCACACGGCAATGGGAGCACCCTTGACAGACTTGCTCAAGAAGGGGCGCCAATGGGAGTGGGGTGCGAAGGAGGGGCAAGCCTTCGGAGCAATGAAGGCTGCCATGTGTCAAGCCCCGGTGTTGGTGCATCCGGACACGAGCAAGGAGTACGTGTTGGCGACAGACGCAAGCGACTATGCGATCGGCGGGGTGCTGATGCAGGACCAAGGGAAGGGGTTGCAGCCTATTGCGTACTACTCCAAGAAACTGAAAGGGGCTAAGCTAAACTACCCGATCCACGAGAAGGAGATGCTCGCGGTGGTCCAGGCCTTCAAGCAATGGAGGTGCTACCTTGAGGCGCGGCGGTGTGTGGTGCACACGGACCACTACGCGCTCAAGTACCTCAAGTCGTAGCCGAACCTGAGTCGTCATCAAGCATGGTGGATGGAGCTACTGGAGGGTGGCTTCGACTACGAGATCCAGTACAAACCAGGAAGGATCAACCCAGCGGACCCGCTTTCGCGTCGCCCGGACTTGGGCGTGCATGCGATCACGGTGCTGGCGGGATCTCCAATCATCCGCAGTTTGTTTGCACACGGGTATGCGGAGGACGAGGACTTTGCCGGAAGTACGGTGAAGGGGTGTAAGTGGGACGGCCAGTATTGGCGGCGGGAGAAGGGGAACCAGATTGCGGTGCCGCGGAGTGCGTCTTTGCGACAGGCGTTGCTGGAGGAGGTGCACGACTCGCACTACAGTGGTCATTTTGGCCACGACAAGACCTTCAAGAAGCTTATGCGCCAATATTGGTGGGCGACAATGGGAGCAGATTGCAAGGAGTACGTGAGCAGCTGTGACACGTGCCAACGAATCAAGTCGCGGAGGGCACGGGCGCCAGGGGAGTTGTAGCCGCTACCGGTGCCGGAACGTCCGTGGACGGACATCTCACTTGATTTTGTGCGAGGGCTTCCACGGAATGCAACGGGCAACACCATGGTGCTGGTGGTGGTGGACCGGTTCAGCAAAATGGCGCACTTTATTCCATGTGCGGAGAAGGTCACGGCAGCAGAGACGGCTCAACTCCTCTTGCAACACGTCATCAAACTGCACAGGGTGCCGAAGTGCATGGTCTCGGACCGCGACCCGCGCTTCACCTCCCGGTTTTGGGAGGAACTCTTCAAGAAGCTGGGCACCCGTGTGGCTCTTTCGTTGGCCTACCATCCCCAAACGGATGGCCAAACCGAGCGCACCAATCAGACCATGGAGCAGCTGCTGCGGGGGATCTTGGAACCGGATGGCGAGGGATGGGAATGCAAGCTCCCGGTGGCTGAGTTTGCCTACAACTCAGCAGTGCATGCCTCTACGGGGCGGTCTCCCTTTGAGGTAGTGTATGGGGTGCAGCCTGCATGTCCCTCAGACATAGCAACGGGGTCGGACCTACCCGTAGTGCAGCAGTTTACAAGTGACTTCACAGAGGTGTGGCGCGGTGTACGCGAGGCGCTACACAAGGCACAGCAGCAGATGAAGCGACAAGCGGACAAGCACCGGAAAGCCGAGGAGTTCTCGGTGGGACAACAGGTGCTGCTGAGCTCGCGGAACCTGCAGCTGGCGGGGGTGGTCAGCGACAAGCTCAAGCCCCGGTGGGTGGGCCCTTTTCCGGTCAAGGAGAAGCGGTCCGCGGTGAGCTACGTGTTGGAGCTGCCGGACCACTATGGGATCCATCCCGTATTCCACGCTTCTCTTCTCAAGGCCTACAAGGAGCCGGATGCACAGTTCGCGACGCGGAGTCAGGCCCCTCCCCCACCGGTCTTGGTGGAGGGGGAAGAGGAGTATGTGGTGGAGAAGATTCTCGGGCACCGTCGGCGCGGTAACGGGTGGCAGTACCTGGTGCAATGGCTCGGCTATGGGCCTGAGCACAAATTCTGGGCCTCCGAAGCCGATTTCCACAGGGGCGGTGCTGTCAACACGGTCCTCCGAGCGTACCAGGAGCGCACCGGGACGGTGCGCCCTCGGAGGGGGGGGTGATGTTATGGGAGCCGCCGGTGGAGGCGGTGATTACGTCATCATGCTGAGGTCAGATGCATGATTTGATGTTCCCATTGTGTTCTACATGAAAAACCGTGCAAAATTGACCCAAGAACCGGGTCATTCGGTGCAGGGACGAGGAAGATACGGCCGTGCAAAGGTGGGAGGCGCACCTCCAGAAAACAGGAGACATACCGGTTCCACCCCGAGCACGGCGGAGCGACTTTCTCGCCCACTGCAGCCGAAGCGCCCCTGGATGGACGCTTAGCCAATGAGGCAAGGTTCATTGGGGTCCATGGGCGCTTCGAGATGGTGGCTGGAGCTGCATTCACAAGTAAGGGCGCTTCGGGCGGCCATGACCACCGCTGGCGGTGCTGCCAGCGGCCGTCACGCGTGGAGCACTCAAACGGCCATAACTTAGCCGTTTCTTCACGGATTGAGGCGTTCTTTGATGCGTTGGAAAGCTCGTGACGCGTACTACATGATTCATGTGTTATTTGCAAGATTGCACCTCGATAGAGGGCTTCGAGGCGCTGAGTAGCTTTCGGCTGGCTCATAGGGGCTGGTACATAAGGAAGCCTAGGGGTGTTCTAGGCATGCCAATCTTACCCAGAGACTCTGTACATTGCCTTGTACTGATTCATCAAGTCTAAAGGATTTATTCTTTGNGTGACCACCGCTGGCGGTGCTGCCAGCGGCCGTCACGCGTGGAGCACTCAAACGGCCATAACTTAGCCGTTTCTTCACGGATTGAGGCGTTCTTTGATGCGTTGGAAAGCTCGTGACGCGTACTACATGATTCATGTGTTATTTGCAAGATTGCACCTCGATAGAGGGCTTCGAGGCGCTGAGTAGCTTTCGGCTGGCTCATAGGGGCTGGTACATAAGGAAGCCTAGGGGTGTTCTAGGCATGCCAATCTTACCCAGAGACTCTGTACATTGCCTTGTACTGATTCATCAAGTCTAAAGGATTTATTCTTTGACCAACTCTGCTTGTGTTCCAAGCATTGCCTCGCACACGTCCATTCGATCCTACAAGTCTTCCGCAGCGCACCTTGGTGCAAACGCCGCCGGGAGAGTCGCACGGCGGGAACCTCGGTCACTAGCAGTGGTCTTACTGCTAGGAGAGGGTCGTGCGACATCTCAAGGGTTGGCCCACACACCAAGGGGTGGAGGGTGGGAAGATTATCCCAAGGGCTCGGCGTGTGACCGTCACGCCGGGCGCCCCTTGGTTCACAGCGAAGGTGTCAGTGTAATCGATGCCCTCAATCTGAGAGTACCCCTTGACGACCAAGTGAGCCTTGTGGCGTTCCAGTGAGCCATCTGGCTTCACTTTCTTGCAAAAGATTCACTTGACCTGAATAGCCTTCCTCCCAGGTGGAAGGTCAACTAGCTCGTAAACTCCGTGCTCTCGGATGGCGCGAAGCTCATCCTCGGAGGCAGCATGCCAAGCGTCAGCATCCTATGATGAGAGAGCTTCCCTCAGTGTACCCGGGTTAGGCGCCAAAGAGGGAGAGCTCTGCGTGGCAAGAGCACAGGCCTCAGTGCTAGGTCTGACGACCACAAGAACGGCTGCTACATCACAAGCGATGTGGAACTCGCGAGTGACGAGGTCGTGCCCTACGGGACACGCTGGGTGTACCTCTGTGTGCTCAGTGCGGACACTCAGGCCTAGGGCCTTTGTGCCGGGGTCACCACTTGCGACGCTGCGAGTGGAGCGCCTGGGTTCAGGGCCAGATGCTCGCTGAGCTCCGGAGTCCAATGGTCGAAGACGAACGCCAGGCTCACGGGAGTAACCTGGGCTCGAGGGGCGCACCTCAGGCTCAGGAACGGGCACAATCACAGTCGGGGAGTGCTGAGGCAAGGGAGGTGGTGATGTCGTGCTAGGAGAGGCGTGTGTGGGAGACACGGGACTCGGTGTGGCAGTAGGGACAGGTGAGGCAAGACCACACACAGAGGCAGGAGTGCCGGTAGACACAGGAGTACGCACAGGTGTAGGATCATGGGTACCGGAGGGAGGCGAGGGAATCGGGGTAGAAGCCGGTGGTGCTGGAGAGGTCTTTGGGCTGACAGCGATGATCGCTGGGTCATCAAGAGCCGGAGACCGTAAAGTGGAGGGAGCTCGAACAGACACATCAGCCTGACGAGGGGTGCTTGCAGGCGAAGACTCCCCCATCCAGCGAGAAACCTCACACGTAGGGATGTGCGTGACAGACAGCGACGTAATCGACGTCAGATCACGGTAGGTGAGGGACTCAAAGAAGAGCGCGTCGCATGACTCAACAATGCGACGACGGGTAGGGTCCCAAAGTCGCTAGGCCTTCGATCGCGGGGAGATGCCGACGAAGGCACACAAGCGATCCCGCGGTGAGACCTTGGACCCCTGCTGGTCCTCGGTGTACCACACGGAAGCCAAAGACCCCCAGACGCGAGCGAGACGAAGGTCAGCACGATGGTTGAACCAGAGCTCATACGGTGTAATGTGGTCCGGAAGAGGACCGTGCGGGAGGCGGTTCCAGACCCAAGTCATGTAGGCAAAACCCTCAAAAGCGAAGGACTATGGGAGTCCGCACTCAGACCGCATAGCGCGAACCGCATCCTCCATGGTGCGGTTCCAACGCTCAGAAACACCGTTCTGTTGAGGAGTAGCAGGAGCGGAGACCTGGTGAAAAATCCCGTGCTCAGCGAAGAAGCTATCCATCTCGCCTAGAAACTTGCCGCCACGATCCGATCGAAAAGTGTGCAGCGTGTGGCGGGACTGACACTCAGCCATCACTAGCCAGAGGCGAACCGCGAGAGCGGCGTCACTCTTCTGGCGCAGGTTGTAGACCCACCGCATCTGGGTGAATTCATCAGTCAGAGTCAGGACGTATCGACCCCTATCGGTCATAGACTCGACAAGAAGAGGGCCAAGAAGGTCCGAATGGACTAACTCGAGAGGGCGAAGTGCGCAAGAACGGGAGTCAGGATAGGTGCAGCGATGCATCTTACCCTGGGCGTAGAAGAGACAGTCGGTCTTGGGCGGCTTCTCGAAAGAAGCCGCATCAAGACTGAGAGCAGGCTGTGTCCGAATGAGCTTCGACACAGTTTCGGAGCCCACATGACACAGACGGCGATGAAGCAATCGCTGGTGCTCAAGAGACAGAACACCAGTGACAAAAACACGAGCCGAAGGGGAAGGGGAGCAAGGAGCAGAAGTCTGAGAAACACGGTACAGGTCATCCACAACAGAGGCACGCAGAACAATGCTGCGAGTGTCAATGGCAGTCACAGTCGCAGACTCGGCAGTGTGCTCCACAGAGAGTCCCATGAGTGTGGAAGCACGTACAGAAAGCAAACTGAGCTCAAGGTCAGGCATAAAAAGCACCTCGGAGAGATATAAGGGGCCAGACGGACCATCGAAGCACACGACCCCAACACTCTGTAGTGGCAAGGACTGACCAGAGCCTGTGCGGACGGAAAAAACAGACGCAACAGGGCCGAGAACAACGAAGTCACTACGACGACACGTCATGTGATGAGTGGCACCTGAATCAATGATCCAAGTGCCACCGGCATCACGACTGGAGGACGTCACTGTACAACGGGTAATGGAACACTCGGCCTCAAACGGACGCTGAGCAGCAGGTGGGGAGAAATGACGAAGGGCACAAAGGTGGGACTCACGAATCCAATCTGTATAGTCAGGCCCATCATCATCACATGCCGACTGTGCCCCCCCACACGAGTCATCCCGAGCCACATGGATAGACGGACTGACAGTCTGTGAATCACTCGGCTTTGACAACACACTCGTACCTCCCTAAAAGCGGAGCGCCAGAAGGTGGCAAAGCTCGGCGATGGTCCGGTCGCGTAGGTCCGAATCACTGCTACTCGCTGGTGGAGAAGCAGGAACAGCTGCAGTCGTGGCCGCCACGCGTCCTGCGGAAGGCGAGGCTGACGTGCTGGATGCAGAACGGAGGGCGTGTGCAGCCTGGAGCCCATGAGTAATCCGCGCCCAGTCGAGCGGCTGCTGGCACTCGGTGTAGCGATGGGCGCCTCCACAGTTGTAGCAGTGAACGGAACGTCCACTGCTACCACTGGAGGACGACTGATGCTGTGACTGCTGCTGACCTGGTCCTCACTTCCCCTTCTTCTTCCCCTGAGATGCTGCTGCAACACCCTGTGTCTGAGTGGGTGTGGGCGGGGCCGAAGAGGAGGAAGACGAGGACGTGATGGACGATGAAGAAGGAGACTACAGGAGGGATGATGGTGGTGATGCAACGACAGCTGCAGCAAGGGAAGTCTCCTGATGGGCCATGGCTGCCTCACGGGCTGAAGTCACCTGGAGGAAGAGCTGATGCGCCCAAGGGAGAAGCTGCAAAGTGGTTGAGAAGGGCTCAAGGATGGCGTCGCTGTACCGTGTGAAGATGTCAGTATACTCAAGGCGAACTCCGAGCATCATCGTACGGAGCGCCCACAGCTGTGTGCCTCCAGAGGCTCCAAGACGCGTGTAGATGCGCATGGCTCGTCGCCAGTAATCGGCTGCAGGCTCTCCAGGCCCCTGACGGAGAGAGTGGAAGGCATGAATGTGTGCTGCACGGGTGGCGTGCGTCTCTGCGGCCAGCAGGGATAGGGCCAGATCCCAACCTCCGCGTGGATCGGCGCCGGTGCCTGTGCCGGGCTCGCCAAGGAAAGGACGGAAGTCGACGACGGTCTCGCGTGGCATGGCATAGAGGAGGCCGCGCATCGCCCTGGCTACTGTCAGCACCTGTGCTGGATCTGTAGGCTGATACGGGCTATGGTAGTAGGGCCACACGCCCTCTGAAGTAGCCCAAACCTGAAAGAGGATCTCGCAGCAGTCGAAACCATCCTCACTGATGTACCGTGGAGGTGGTGTCTCAAAGTCCTTGGGTTGCCGCTCCATGGGGAGGGCGACCGCAGGCCGAGGAGGTCGAGAGACGGGAAAGACTCCTGGAAGGGGATAGTCACCGGGATAGTCGGGTGACGGTCGCACCGTAGGAATCCCAGGAGATCTGGTCCCTGTCTGCAGCTGACAGAGGCGCTCCTGAAGAACTCGAATCTCATGATCCGGGGAGTCGTCTGTCATGCCTGGCATGAATGGCTCATCATCCAGGAGGTCAGAAGGTGGTGGGTCAGGTCGAGCCGACTGCTGTGTAGAGACCGCGACGCCGGCAGCTCCCCCGGAAACCTGCCGTGGGACTGTGGACTGGCTACGCAGAAGCTCAGTCAGCGTACGGATGGCATCTTTTTGCTCCTGCTGTAGGTGACGCATCTCAACCTACTGGCTCCGCGGGTCCTCAATGGCCTGCAAGCGTGGGCTAAGGACACCAGAAGAGGAGGAGGGATCATCTGTCGCCTTCCCCTTGTTGTCCGACGAGTCCATGTCGCCTCTTAGTATGGGTAGACAGGTCAGGTTTGTCAGATTGCAAAAGCGTCAGCGTTTCTCGGGGAGTTGAAACGCTGGCAATTTTTGACTGTCCGGCCAAAAATTTGGCTAAGTATGGTGCTGACCTCAGCTGGTGGTTGCTGACGTCAGCACGACCTGATGACGTCAGCAAGCAGAAATTCTGACATCAGCTTGACACCCCTTTCTATTTTTTTCTCTCGCGGTTCTGCACGAGCGTGCAGCCGCTCCGCGGCGGCTGCGCGGAAGCTGCGCATAGGCTGCGCAGCAGCTTCCGCTCAGCTGCTGCTGCAACTGTGCTGTTAGCTGCAGCAGCAGCTGGATGGCTACGTGCGCAGTAGTGGCAGCAGTGGCTGCGCAATGCCGCTGCTGCTGCTGTGCGCTGCGGCTGCTGCTCGCTGCCACCGCCGCGCGCTGCTGCTGCTGCTGGTGCTGTTGCGCTGCTGTCGCTGCAGCTGCTACTGCTCTGGTGCTGCGGCCGCGGCTGTCGCTGCTGCTGCTGCGTTGCTGTTGCTGCCGCTGCTACTGCTCTGCTGCTGCCGCCGCTGCCGCCGCTCGCTGGTGCTACCGCGGCCGCCGTTGCGGCTGCGGGTGGCGGCTGCACTCGCTTCAGCCGCCACGCGCTACTGTGGCTGCTGCTAGGGTGCTGCTACTACCATTGCTGCTGCTGCTGCTCTGCCGCTATGCTGCTGCTGGCACAGGGGCAACGCTGCTGCTGCGGTCTCACGTGATGGGTGAGGGCTGCGTTGACGGCGACCAGTTGTCTTGGACAGGCCCCAGTGGATCTGCTGTAGCGGTGAATCTCACTGCTGCTGCTCTGCTGCGTCTCTGCTGCGTAGCTCAATGAGAACTGTCTCACTGCTCTGATACCATGAGAAGATGCAAGGAAGCTTCCTAGCAACACTTCCGTTGACTAGGCGTCAGTGCCTGATCAGACGGTGACGATAGTCACAAGTCATGCACGCAACGACAAGGGTTTGGCTAGGGGACACACGGCAAAGTGTCTGAATGCTTGAATAGCATTTGCAGAGAGAAATGACAAATGACAGGTCCATGGCATAAGTACCTACCACGGCGCACGGCAGGTGTCGCACGCGGCGGTGCAAGATCTGTCCAAAAACCGGCCCAAAACCACTGTTTTGGCCGTAACTCTGCGCACACATGTCAGAACGCTACGCCGTCTGAACCTAGACGTGCAGAATCACAAGCCGGATGCTACGATTGTCACATGCATGCATCCGGCATCGAACGGTGGACACACAATGCAAAAACATGCAAATCGGGCCCACGGCCAGTCCACCGATAAAGTCCTGTGTGCTGCAGAAAAACTGCAGGAGGTCCCAGGTAGCGTCCAGAGCTCTGGAACGGTCGTCGGTCAGCTCCAAGCTGGTAGTCCGCCACCGGATGACGCACCGGTACCGCCTGGGTCCGCATCAGGGATGTGCACGAGTATGGACACGGCCGAGTGGTCACAGTAAACTGTACAGGTCGACAGGAACGTCACAAATCACAACACCCCCATGACCAGAGGGCGAAACACGTCCATGCACATGCAGACACTGATGCTGTATAGAGCAAGACACGCACATCCGCTGTAGGAAGCAGGCACAGCACATGCAAGGTGGCACATGAGGAATCAACCTGCAATAGGAATGGGGCAGAGTCCAACGGAACGAGTGGCCGCATGAAACTTCGAACGACCCAGAGCCTTGGTCAGGAAATCCGCGCACTGCTTGTCAGTGCTCACGTGGATGACTCGGATCTCACCACGATCAACCAGATCACACACAAAGTGGTGCTCGACATTGATGTGCTTTTTGCGTGCATGGAACACACCTGAGTTCTTGGCGATGGCCTCCGCGCTCATGTTGTCACACTGGAGGACCACGGGGGGAATGGACTGACGCAGTTCGCGCAACAGACGGACGAGCCAGACACATTCCGCTGCACCGGCGCCTAGGGCAACATACTCTGCCTCAGCAGTACTGCGTGCGATGCAGCCCTGCTTCCCAATTCGCTAGGACACTGTAGTGCCTCCAATGAGAAAGATGTAGCCGGTGCGGCTCTTGCCGTCTGGACTCCATGCCCAGTCACTGTCTGTGTACCCATTGAGCACAACTGACACCTTCTCACGAAAGCACAGACCAAAGCGTGCGGTGGACAGGATGTAGCGCACACACCGGACTGCGGTCTCCAGTGTTCGCTGGCGTGGAGCCTGCGAGAACTGGGCGAGCAGGTTGACAGTGAAGGCAATGTCGGGCCGCGTCGTGGTGGCCAAGTACATGAGCGAGGCGATGACTCGCAGGTACAGGGTCACATCGACTGGCTCCCCCAGGTCAGCTGGGTCATCCACCTTCAGGGCGGTCTACCCCTCAGGGGTCATGGGCGTGGAGGCTGTGCGAACGGCTACAAGGAGGTCGGCAAAGCACTCAACCACAGTCTCTGCGTAGCGTCCCTGATGGACACGGAGTGTGCTGCGGACACGGTCGCGCACGATCTCCATCCCCAAAAAGACAGAGGCCTCACCAAGGTCTTTCATCTTGTAGGCCGAGGTGAGAACGGCCTTGGCAGCATTCACTGCTCCCAGGTCGGGCGAGGTGATTAGAAGATCATCCACGTAGACGAGGATGGCAGCGAGCGGTGCTGGGGACTGTGCGAGAAATAAAGATGGGTCAGCATCGCTCTGAACGTACCCAGCTCGTCTCAGCGTGCTGGTGATCTCCTGATTCCATCAGCGAGGTGACTATTTCAGGCCGTACAAGGCCTTCCGCAGCTGGTACACACGACCGGTACCATCCTCGAAGCCGGGAGGCTGGACCATGTAGATTTCCTCCTTAAGGTCCCCGTTCAGGAACGCGTTGTTGACATCCTTCTGGTGGAGTTCCCAGTCGTGCTGTGCCACCTGGCTCAACAGAGTGAGTGTGGTTGTCATTCGACCAACAGGAGCAAAGGTCTCGGTGTAGTCCACGCCTGGGACCTGAGAGAAGCCTTTTGCTGTCAGGCGCGCTTTGTAGCATTCCACAGTGCCGTCTGGTTTTAGCTTCTTGCAGAGAACCCACTTGGCCTTGATAGCCTTGCGGTTCTTCGGCAAGTCCACCAGCTCAAAGACGCCATGCTCTCGGATGGCATCGAGCTCAGCCTGGCACGTAGCGCACTACTGCTCAGAATCTAGGGCTGACAAGGCCTCTGGTAGGCTGGTGGGATTGGGAGACAGCACTGGCGCACTGTGTGTAGCCAAGGCATACACAGAGAGGGAGGGTCGACCGTCACCATGGACTCAGCGGCGTCACGAGCAAGACCGCGCTCATGAGCAAGTAGTGCCATACCAGCGGCATAGCCAGGGTGAACTTCAGCAAGACCATGAGCACTCAGGCCGAGGGCCTTCGTGCCCGGGTCACCGCTGACGATGATGCGCGTGGGACGAGGGCGGAGACGTCCATCGGGTGCCCGTGTGTAGGGGTCCGATGGGGCAGGAGCGGTGGGCGCCGCTGCCTCACACACCGGTGTGGACTGCACGGCAGGTGCGCCACCCGAGGCTGGCGTGGCCTCAATAGCTGGGGGCGAGCCCACTGCAGACGCAGGCGCGGCCGGAGGCAAGGACGGCTCAGAGCCAGGCACGGATACGGACGTAGGGTCAGTCTGAGCCTTAGACGGTGAAACAGGCGCAGGCTCTGAAAGAGTCTCAGACGCGGAGGCAGACTCGGATGCAGACTCAGACACGAGCGAGAGCGGAGAGTCGGGGGCTGAGGAGCGAGCCATAGACGGGGCGACGCTGGGGGTGCCGGTGGGCACAACCGCTGGGGACAACCCCGGGGGTGCCGACGACGGCGTGATCGCACTGGACGAGGGCACTGGGCCAACCGTGCCAGGAGCCTCCCCCACACTACGGGGTCCGGAACACCCAGGGGCATGAGCAACACGCAGAGCGTGGATGCGAGCAAGGTCGCGGAAGGTGAGATGCTTGAAGAAGAGAGCGTCACGGGACTCCACAATGCCGCGGCGCTCAGGGTCCAAGAACAGCCAGGCCTTCGACCGCGGAGCGACACCAACGAAGGCGCAGATGCGACCACGCGGGGAGAGCTTGCTCCCCTGCTGCTCTGGTGTGAACCAAATGCAGGCAAGGGCACCCCAGACGCGGGCCAGGCGCAGGTCCACGCGACGCCCGTACCACAGCTCGTAGAGTGTGCGGTGACCTGGGAGGGGGCCGTGGGGAATGCGGTTCCAGACCCAGGTCATGTACGCCATGCCCTCAAAGGCAAAGGCCTCAGGCATGGCGCTGTCCGCGCGCATGGCGTGGACTGCATCCTCCATGGTGCGGTTCCAGCGCTCGGAGACAGTGTTGTGCTGGGGGGTGGCGGGGGCGGAGAGGTTGCGGAAGACGCCAAGCTCGGTGAAGGAGCGGGCCATGTCACCGAGATACTCGCCGCCGCGGTCCGAGCGAAAGGTCTGAAGGCGGTGGGGAGACTGGCGCTCGGCCATGACCAGCCAAATGTGGACAGCAACAGCGGCATCGTTCTTCTGTTGCAGACTGTAGACCCAGTGCATGCGCGTGAAGTCATCAGTCAACGTCAGGACGTAGCGACCGCGGTCCTCCTGAAACTCGACGGGGAGTGGAACCATGAGGTCGGAGTGGACAAGCTCCAAGGGCCGACGGGCCCTGGAGACAAACGCAGGATAGGTGGACCGGTACATTTTGCCTTCAGCACAGGCCAGGCAGTCGGTCGTGGGCGGCGCCTTGAAGGACGCCGCATCAAGACCGAGAGCGAGCTGAGTGCGGACCAGTCTGTCGACTGCCCCCAGGTACACATGACAGAGGCGTCGATGCAGGAGACGGTGATGCTCGGGGGACAGAGTACCAGCGACAAAAACACGGGCAGTGGGAAACGTAGGCAAAGGGGGTGCACTCGCACATGACCCAGAGATGTGATACAGATCATCGACGACCGTCCCACTGAGGACGGTCTCCTCGGTGTCACGCACAAAGATGCGAGCATCGGCAGCTGTGTGTGTGACACCTAGGCCCATCTTAGTGCAAGCACGAACAGACAGTAGACTGAGTTCCAGATCAGGGACAAAGAGGACGTCGGAGATGTATACGGGACCAGCGGGCCCGGTGAACTGCACAACCCCAACACCCTGGACAGGGACCTCATGGCCAGCTGTAGTGCGAACAGAGCGAACGGTGCCAATTGGGTGCAAGACGACGAAGGCGTCACGGCAACACATCATGTGGTGGGTGGCGCCAGAGTCAATGACTCAGGTGGCGTCGGTGACACGCGTACAAGGGGCTACGTGGCACTCGGCGACATAACAAGGCACAGCGGCAGGACGCTCAGCAGCGGACACGACAAGGCGACTAGCGGAGCGCACATGAGAATCGTACAGCCAAGACACATCATCGGGTCCGTCACGCGCACACGGCTGAGCGTGGGGACTACCACAGGCACCATCACACAACGACACAGACAGTTCACAGGCAGTAGGATCCCTTGACTCAGTCAGCTCACTCGCACCTCCCTGAGATGAGCGCGAGGCGAGAAGCTGGTGCAGCTCGGCGATCGTCCTGTCGCGTTCTGCGAGTGCCTGGTCGCGGGGATCTGCGGGGGAGCCTGCTGTGGCAGCGGACTCCTCTAGGACGGCTGCGGTAGTGGCGGCCGAGCGGGCGGTCGCACCGGACGTCTGGCGCATGCGCGCCTCGTGCACCTGCTGCAGTCCACGAGTGACCTTGGCCAAGTCCAACGGGCGGCCTGTCAGACTAGTGCTGTCGGGATAGCGGTGGTCACCTCCGCAGTTGAAGCACACTAGCCAGCGGCCCGTTGTGCTTCCGGATCCGCTGATGCCACTGCTGCTGTTGCTGCCGCCGCCGCTGCCGCTGCTGCTGCTACGGCTGACACTGCTGGTCCCGTCGCTGGACCCATCACCTGACGATTTGCGGCCCTTCTTTCCCTGAGCTGGAACTGCTGTAGCTATAGACAGCGGGGAAGGGGATGCGGCAACAATTGCAGCGGAAGCGGTGCTGCGGCAAGCGCGGTTCGCGGTGTCCATGCCGGCGACCTCCTGGAAGTGAATGGTGGCCCAGCGTAGCAGGGTCCCGTCACTCGCCATGTCGCGAAGCAGAGTCTGGTCGAAGTTGCTGAAGACGCGCGCGTAGTCGGGGTGAATGCCGTAGAGGATGATCTGGAGTGTGGAGTACTGCGCAGGGGCATCGTCTCCCAGCTCCTCGTACAGCTGGATCACCCGACGCCAGTAGTCAACTGTAGATTCCTGAGAAGTCTGGCAGAGGGAGTTGAAGTCGGCGAGGCGCTGGGACGTCAGGGCCAGGGTGGTGCCCTAAAAAAGAGTGACTGCCAGTGCCCACGCCTCGCGAGGGTTAGCTCCTGAGCCGGTCAGTGGATCGCCAGGGAACCGACTCAAGTCCTTGGTGAAGTCTGGGGCGGCCTTCATCAGACCGGAGGCGGCGCGGACCGCCATCTGCGTCTGGGCGGGGTCAAACGCCTGGTAGGGGGTGAGGTAGTAGGCGAGGACTCCCTTGCTCATAGCCCACATACGAAAGCGCGGCTCCCAAGATTTGTAGTCGTTCCTAGCCCGGAAGATGGGAGGGTCCGACTCAAACCACTTTGGTGGCTTGACCGTCGGCAGAGCGATGGCTGAAGCCATCACGGGACCAGGCATAGAGGAGGGAACCCCCTTGCCCAGGCGGGCCCGCAGAGCCAGCTCCTCAAAGCTCAGAGGGCGGCGAGACGAGCTCAGGCCGGCGTTGGCGCTGGAGCTCGTGCCCTGGAGGGCGGCACTAGCCTCACGCGCTCTACGGCGTGCCTCCAGGTGGATGAGGTATGCTCGCAGCAGCTCCTCCTCATCCTCCTTGCCATAGTCGGAGAGGGTTTCTGTAACCTCATCTGCATTGCTGCCGGGAGCGAGATGATCCTTGCTCGGGTCTGCTGACGGGTGCTGTTGCTGCTGCTGGGCCTGCTGCTGCTGAGGCAGTAGGCCTCTGATCAGATCCTGCAGCTCAGCGACCTGCTTTGTCAGAGTACTGTGACTCTCCGCTTGTAGGTCAGCCAACGCGCGCACTTGGCGCGCCAAAGTCGTCGGGCTTGGTGGCCGCTGCTGCTGTTGCTGTTATGGCGGCTGCTGCTGTCGCTGCTGCTGCTACTTCTGCTGCTGCTGGAGAGGCTGCTGCTGCTGCAGCTGCTGCTGATGCTGCCATTGTGGTGATGATGGCGGCGCCCGGCGTTGGCTGCTGACGAAGCTGCCCTCGGAGTTGCATCGGTAGTGGTGGGAGTTTGCTTCGGCATGTTGACCGGTAGCTCCCTCCTTCTCTTTCCACCTTTTTTTTTGTTGTTGAGGTGGAACACCTCAACGCGGAACCTTGCCTCCGCGGAACTCCTCCGCGGAACGTCTCCGCGGTACACCTCACCGCGGAAGTTCACCGCGGATTACCGCGGATGGGCTCCGCGGAGGGGTGCGGCGGAGCTGCGGAGCTGCAATGGGGTGCCGTGAACGGCCACTGCAGTCGCGCACAGTCACCGCGGTGGTGCTGGTGTGGAATGCGGCGAAGTGCCCCGAACTGTCGGGGCACCCCGTCAGTGCGTTCCGCGACCACCGCGGGGCTTCCGTGACTGCCGACTGCTGTGTCGCTGCGGAACTGCCGCGGACTCGCGACCGCCCAGCTCAGTGGAGCGCCGCCAGCGGTGTTCCAGGACCGCCGCGGAGCTACTGCGGCATGACGCCCCGGATCCGCGGAGCAACGCGAAACTGCCGCAGTACTGTCACCGCGGGGTGACGAATTTGGAACAACGCGCACGACCGCGTGGGATCCACGGGACCACCGGCGGGTTCCGTTGCGGTCGAGGAGCTCCGGCGTTGGCTGCGGAGACCTCGTCGCCGCGGAACACCGCGGAATTTCCGTGGAACAGCTGCCACCGCGGAACGGTCGCAGAATAGCTGCCACCGCAGAACGGCCGCGGAACAGCTGCGACCGCGGAACGGCCGCGGAACTGTCGTGGACGTATTAAGAAAACAGTGGAAACAGTGGAGTCCTCCGAGGACCTCTCGCCGAGACGGGGGGCGTTGCTACTGTTGCTCCTCAAGGCAACGGCTGCGGTCGCTCACTGTCACTGCGGTTGCTGCGTCTCTGCTATGCTGCTGTGCGAGCACTGGCTCGCTGCTCTGATTCCATGAGAGACAGCTTCCTAGCACTGCTGTCGCTGGCGTGGCAGTACAAACCGGCCAGCTAACTCACTAGCACACACGGGTGGAGGTGAGAACAGCAAGGGGTGGGCTAGGGACACAAAACACAAGTGTCATAAGCTGCAAACGTTGAGATGTGCAAAGAGAGATGACAACTGAGGTCTGGGCAACCTAAATAGCGTCACGGACCTAGTGCACACACACCCGGCGCACAAGGGCGTTATTTTCTAGCAGGACAAAACAGTGGCAAAAACACGGTTTTGGCCATAATTCGCTGCAGACATGTCAGAACGACGAGCCGTTTGAACCAGAACGGCCGCACCGACAAGATCTACATCCTGATAGGCTGCACGCCTACGTGTTGTGACACAGCATGAATCTAGAAAATACGAAAGCCTTCTAGGCGCCCGTCGCCACCGGTCGCCAGCCTTCTGCCACCGTCGCCAGTCTCAGGGATCTGCACGTGAATGGACATGAGCCGAGGGGTCACCGTAAGCTGTGTACAACACACACAACAACATGGCTGTGGGCCCGATTTGCATTTTTTCACATTGTGTGTCCACCATTTGATGCCGGATGCATGCATGTGACGAGTCCTAGCGTCCGGCTTGTGGTTCCGTACGTTTTGGATCGGATGGCGTAGCGTTTTGACTTGTCTGCGCTAAGTTCCTGCGAAAACAGTGATGGGCATAAATAATCCGGAGTCCATGGTTTCGGTCGATAGATCTGCCGTGTCCATACTCGAAAGCGAACCGACGGCGGTGTCCAAAGTCAAAACCGACATGCATGCGGTGTCCATTGTCGGAAACAAGATGACAACATTGCCCATGGTTTTCATTGTGCGAGGAAAAAACGAAAATCATGTCTACTGTATCCACTATTCGCTCAAAGTATTCAGTCTTCGTGGTCTTGCATGTCGTAAACGAACCTCGCATGTTGCCAGCCTGGCTTCGCAACCTCTGCTTTGTTTTTTCCTTGCCATGCATGTGGACCGATATCGTCCCGTTGAAGCCGGCGTTTGCACGTCGCACGGAAGAGGACATTGATATCGCAAATGAATGCACGCCAAATGGACGCGGCCATCGCCAATCACATATTATCCATGGTGGAATTTGCCGACACCGTGCGCACCGTCAATGGATGTCAGCGGCATGTGCCGACGTCCACTCAGGGTCACGCGAACAGGTTCAACTAGTGAACCTGGTTTTTGTACCGGTTCGCACTATGAACGGGTACTAACGTGTGTATTTTAGGTGCTTCTCCGTCATTACAATGCGATAAGTCTACTCCAACTGTCGAACTTTGACTAACACGTTGGATCGACATGGACAATGACGTCCGTCCAAATGGCCCGGCACACCATGGATGGGGTACTCCCGTAGCGGACCCCAAGGCGGCACATTGGGCATGGGTCGCATTGAAGGAGCAGTGGGACCGCAATGTAGCACACAACCGAGAGTTGGGACATGAAGAACCATCATTGGTCCGAGCTCCTGTGACTCGGGAGCATATGGCTTGGAACTTGGGAGTGCCCATGCCGAGTATCAGGCCGCCCAACTGTCTCGAGCCATGGGAGCCGTGGACATGGACCGGGCCACCGAGTCCGTAGTGAGCATTTGATGATGAAAGTATGGGCATCCAAGTTTTATTGCATTGACATTTCTGGTCATGCCAGTATTATTTCAATGACAAGTATGGGCATCCAAGTTTTATTGCTTTCACTTTTCTGGGTATGCGAGTATTAGTTCAGTGACAAGTATGGGCATCTGGATTTTATTGCTTTGACACTTCTGGGTATGCGAGTATTATTTCAGTGACAAGTATGGGCATCCAAGTTATATTGCATTTAAATTTGTGGGTATGCGAGTGTTATTTCAGTAACAAATATGGCCATCCAACTTTTATTGCGTTGACTTTGATTGCGTTGACATTTATGGGTATGTGAGTTTTATTCAGTGACAAGTATGGGCATCTGGCTTTTATTGCATTGACATTTCTGGGTTTTCGAGTTTTATTGAAGTGACAAGTATGGGTATCGGAGATTTATTGCATTGACACGTCTTCTTTGTCTCCTCCTTCGTAGAAAACATCTTCCCCATGCCTTTCCTCTGATTCCGCTTCACTTGTGTAGCCATCCATTCGAGATGCGCCGTTGTGTTTCACTGTACAATGGCACATGCCTACATATCTCATACTTGTTGGCTGCCACAAGTAGAAATACAGTGTCTGACACACCAATGTTGCTCCAACTCCCATCAGGAAGATGACAATCAAGTCTGATTTGCCACATGTACTCATTGTTCTGGTTCCTTGGGCAGGTGCTCACATAGCAGAGACAATCGACTGAAAGACAATGAATTGAACGTGTCTAAAGTCTATATGTACACATTCTTGGTAGCTGCTCAGATAGAAATTTAGAAAAATAGAATTTGGACACCATTCACTGACATGTATTGAGAATAGGAGAAGCTGACAGCCATTGTGCACTACAACAGATCAGGAGTTCAACAAAACTACCATCCCATTTGTGGTTTGTGCTAGTGAACTTCTTTCAAAGAGAACGAATGTGGACGTCAATCATTGTGGGGGGGGGGGGGGGGGGGAGTACACAAGCTGGGGCATTGAACAAGACATCTCTACAACATGCGGAGTTAAACAAAATTGCTAACCCAAGTACACCACAAGTGAAAGCTAATCTACTGTAGGAGTGCATTCCTGGGCCACTTGTGATCTGCCATGCACCTCCTCTTCACGAACTGCACTTGAGTAATCTCTGCACAACACACACATGGACAGAAGCAGTGTTTGAAATCATGAATGAACATGAAACCAGAGTTGCGGTAATGTAAGGGGAATGGAAAGTAGTTGACACAAACTCACCAAAGGCTTAAGGAACGGTTGATGATGTCCACCTCGGCATGGAAGGCCATCCATGCCTCCTCACGAGCCTCGGCATCATCGCGGTCGACCCTTTCCTTGTCACTGGACACTGAGACGGGGTCGACCACCTCTTGCCCCCCCTCCTCCCCTTCCTCCTCCTCCCCCTCCGCCCCCTCCTGTCCCCCCTCCTCCCCCTCCTCGTCCTCTTCCTCCTCCTCGTCCTCCTCGTCCTCCTCGTCCTCCCCCTCCTCCTCCTCCTCCTCCTCCTCTTCGTCCGAATCTGCCTCCTCTTCAGCGGGAAGGGCATCCTCCGCCTCATCCCCGGAGTACCCCATGGCGTCCACGTTCGTCCTGTAGAATGCGCTCATGCGACGCTCTGCATCTAACTCTGCAACGCGTGCGGCCGCCATCTGCTCGGGGGTTGGAGTCTCCATGTTAGGACATGCACGCCGGACATGGCCTTGCTTTCCACAGCGGGCACAAATGCGCCGCTTTTTCACCTTGCCATACCTGTCCAAATGCAATGTGGCCGGACGCCCGTGCCCACGACCTGGGCCAGGCTGCTTCCACTTTGGGTCTGCCGGCTTCACCAGCCGCACCTTGGGCAAGAGGAATGGGGAGTTGTACGTCCGCTCGTAGCTAAGGTTGAGGTAGCCGAAATGGATATACGCCACGGGGTTCAGGGATTTCTCGAGCAGCAGGCTGCACGCATGCGCGTACGGCACCCTATACCCCTGCCAGCACCCGCACGAGCAGTCTTTCGTCGTGAAGTTCACATCACGTGGTATGCCATTTCGGCACACTGTAGTGCCGCTTGTCCAAGGCCCGGCCTCGTCCCCATCAAGGTCCAAAGAGTACTCCCTGCTACGGTCACAATTATTTTTGACCTTGAGGTAGAGCGCCGGCACGACGCTGCCCTCAACGTCGTGTGCTAACTTGCGCCTAATGTGCCAGAGTCTCTGCACGAACACGTGCAGTTTCACAAAAATATGGGTACATCTTCCGGAGCTCCACCAGCTTGCCGCTGAGTGACTCCAAGGTGTTGCTGGTGGTGTTCCCACCACGTGAAACATGACAAGAAAGCCTGCTCCAGCGTTCCTTGGGAATGCCGGGCTCTCCCTTTCCACCCAGTAGGTAATCCACTGCCCTTGGCACTATGCGGCACATCTTGGCCAGGCAGGCATCCCAATCCGCCTACGTCTTCACGTGTGCCAGGTTCCAGAAGAGAGCGCCCGACCTGCCCTGGCACCGAGACTGCACGTTGCACATAAAGTGCCAGGTGCAGTACGTGTGGGTCGCCCCGGGTAGCTTGGCCTCGACGACGTTGGCAAGTCCTTTCTCATGGTCTGAAATGATGGTCGTTCCTTTTTGTGCGGCATTCGGGTACGCTGCAGCCACCAACTCGTAGAACCAGCTCCAGTTGCGCTCGTCTTCCCGGGATACCAAGGCATAGGCAGCGGGCATGGCGCTGTCATTTGCATGAAGAAATTTCATGATGAGGAGTACCTACTTGTGGCCGTTTTTGAGGTGTGTACCATCCGTGACGAGGACCCGCTGGGTGTACTCAAAACCTCTCCTACAAACCGGGTGCGGCGAAGACTCGGTTGAATGCGCCCGTGTCATGGTCTTTCTCAGCCTTCGCGATGGCCAACGGGTCGACCCTCAGCAGCTGCATGAAATAACACATTGAACACGATTAATCCCAAAACTGTCACACAGGTGAAGCGTTAAAAAACGAGGCCACAAAAACTGAGTCGGAAAAGAAAAGCGTACCTCCTCAACGTAACCTGGGAATATGTTCCAGGAGTCCGACTTCTTCTTGTACATCTTCTCCAAACACAATTTTTTGCATGGTAGAGGGTGGTGTATGGGACCTTGGTGTTGGCCACTTCTGTTACGACCGCTTGCAGCGCCTTGGGCTTCACAGACGGGTCCTTCGCGATGTTACTCTCAATCTGACGTGCTACCCACATCATGGAGCGCACGGGGTTACCCCGGCCGACTCCGGGGTCACAAAGGTTGCCATCCACGAACGACATGATGTTGACCGCTCTGGACCTCTTGCTGTACGCCGCACGCATGGTCCACGAGCATTTCTTGGTCGCGTACTGCTTGCACCGCGCCACAAGCGAGTGCGGTCGCTTTTCAACCACCTGAGCGCCATACGGTTGTGAACCGCATACTCTTCCACGATGGCTGTGCATGCGGCCATGTTCTCATATATTGAGCCACCGGGGATGTCCACCGCGACCTTCCACTTCTTTGGGGTAGCAGGTGGGGTGGGGTTCTTGATGCGGTGGGAGGCAGCCTTCGCCATGGCGTCTGCTGCCTTTGCCTCATCGTCGGACCCGGCGGACAGACCCTTGGTCGACTGCACACACCCGCCTACACGGGACATCCTGAGGGGACTCTCAGCTACACGGCATTGGGCCCCGTTGACTGTAGGGGGTGGTGCATCGTCACCGTCGTGAGGGGGTGTCTGGCGCGTCAAGCACGGCTCGTCTGTCCCGTCGTCGTCGCTGTCGTCCGGTGGGAACCAGGATGAGGTGACAGCATCGCCACCTCTCTGGTGTGTGGTCCCTGTCATCGGGAGACAACATGGACACCTCATGCATAAAACATGGCTGTATATAGCTTGGATACCCACAGTCGTCCCGCATAAGTCATGAACGAGGCCGCCGTGAGGATGTGCAACATCATGGACGATTCGATGTACCACAATGGCCTGCAAGGCGAGATCCCCCCACGAACCGCAACTCTCGCTGACGATTAAAATATATTTTCCAACCTTACGTGTGACTGCAACCGAGGGAAGCACATGGTAGCCGTGCATGATGGGAGTTACATTGTGACTCGGGAAAATGACAGAATGTGCAACGTGAAAGGCTGTCAAAACCAAATACAAATCCGTTGAAAGACAGGGAAAAATTCCAGGAGAACAAATTTGCACTTGATTAATCTTTGACGATCCTTCGATGAACGGATTAAGATGACACAATCGGCTTTATGATGTGCAGAGCGTATGTACGAGCCAAAGCCTGGTATTATCGTATGTAAGGCCCCCGTGATAAAGGCGTCAAAGTCCTAACGAACCACGTCAAAATCTTTCCATATTATGCATACGACCGCCGATGTCAGTTGTTTACTCATGGATGCTGAAATCTATGTCAAATCAGTTAAAAGCATGCAACATATGTCAAGCGTGCCCATGCCTGACACTAACCGGGGGCACAGATGTCATGTCGTTTTCCACTATGGGCACCGCTGTCATTTTAATTCCGACTATGGGCACCACATGCATCTCGTTTTTGACTCTGGACACTGCCGTCGGTTCGCTTTTGACTATGGACACCGCGGATCTACCGACCGAAACGATGGTCACATTACAACTCTGTCTAATAGTGATTCTGGGCTGGCTTTAGGACAGACCTTACACTACAGCGTGCGACACCCGCCGTGCACCGCGACAGATATTTATACTATGGACTTGTCATTTTTCATTTCTCCCTGCAAATGCTATTGAAGCATTCTCATACTCTGACTTGTGTCTCCTAGCTAGACTCTTGCCGTTGTGTGTACGACCTATGACTGTCTTCATCGTCAGACCAGGCACTGACGCCTCGTCAGTGGCTGTGTTGCTAGGAAGCTTCCATGCATCTTCTCATGGTATCATAGCGGCGAGACAGTTCTCGGCGAGCCGCGCAGCAGAGACGCAGCAGAGCAGCAACAGTGAGCGTCACCGCTGCAACCGATTGGGACCTGTCGATGTCAGCTGACTACCACCGATGTCATCCGCCTTCAGCACACGAGACTGCAGCAGCAGCAGCCACTAGCAGCAGCAACCGCTAGCAGTAGTAATAGCAGGCGACAACCACTAGCAGCCGCTGGCATTTGCGCTAGCAGCAGTAGCAGCAGGCGGCAGCTGTAGCAGGCAGCAGCGGGCAACAGCAGCGGCAAGCAGCGTGCAGCGGGCGGCGAGCGGCGAGCTGCGAGCAGCGAGCAGCCAGTAGCAGCGGCAAGCAACAGCGTGCAACATCAGCAGTATTTAGCAGCAACCGCTGCAAGCATTAGCAGCAGCAGCAACAACGTAGTAGAGCAGCAGCGCAGCAGCAGCGCGCAGTAGCAGTAGTAGCGCATAGCTGCTGCCATAGCTGTGCAAGCAGTTGCGCAGCTGCTGCTGTAGGTACACACGCAGTAGTAGAAGTCGCGCGGAAGCTGCTGCAGAGCTTTCACACAGCCTCCATGCGGTTGCTGCGGAGCAGCTACTTCCTGCGCATCGAGACAACAGTTGCGAGGACTGTAAAAAGAGGTGCCAAAGTCAGCATTTTTCCCTTGCTGATCTCATCAGGTCCGTGCTGACGTCAGCAAATCCCTGCTGATGTAAGCAGTTGCCTTCATAAAATATTTGGGTCAGAAAGTAAAAAATCGCGAGCGTTTCAACTCATCGAGAAACGCTGAGGGTTCTACAATCTGACCAGTTAGACATCCCGACCCATACTGAGTGCTGACATTGCTCCGGCCGGTAACAAGGGCAAAGGACCACTACATCCCTCTTCCTCCTTTCATGAGCCCATGCTCACAAGCTATTGAGGACTTGTGGAGTCAGCAGGATGAGATGCGTCGTCTGTAGCAATAGCAAAACGACGCCATTTGTACGCTCACTGAGCTCCTTCGTGGTCAGTCCATGGCCCCACAGTAGACCTCGGAGGGAGTCAGCAGTGCCATACCTTCTACACAGCAGTCAGCACCTGTACCGATGACAGGAGCAGGACGCGACCCGCCACCTCTTGATCCTTGGGGTGAGGGCCCTAACATGCAAGGTATGGAGGATGACGCTCACGAGAGAGAGAGAGATTCGCGTGCTTCAAGAGCATCTCCGCTAGCTTCAGACAAGTTCACGGCCCCCACAGACATCTGGCTCCCCTTTCCCGGAGATCTGATCCTCGCGTGATCCCTCCCTTAGCGACTTGTCCCATCCCGGCGTACACAGCTGTGGGGGCTTTGCACGCTCATGATCAGAGTCCATCTTGAGCACGCACACATCTTCTCGGGGTACAACGACGTTGTGCTCAAGCCCTTGTCCACCTCCCTTCAGCTACTTCCTTGGGCACATCAGCTTTTCCTCCAGGTGAATTCGGCCTGTGAGGTAACCATGACCCATGAGGAGAGTCCTCTTGCTGGAACGGTCATCGCGTCAGCACCGATGCCCCTCTTGTAGTCCACTCCTCTATCCTCTGCCACATCCTCCTCTTCCACTTCCATCCCGATTACCCCGACTCAGATGCAGGGTGTTGTAGTAGTGGCACAGGGGAAGAAGGGGAAAAATATGCGCGGTTTGGGCCAGCAATAGTCGCAGAAGCAGCAATCACCAAGCGGTAACAGTGGACGTACTGTTCACTTCTACAACTGTGGAGGCGCTCATCGATACACCGAGTACCAGCAGCCGCTTGACTGGGTGCGGATCACTCGCGGTCTTCAGGCTGTACATGCATAGCGGTCTGCGTCAAGTAGCACAACCTCTGGTCGCGCGGTGACCACGACCGCAGCAGTTCATGCAGGAGTTCCCGCTTTCCCGTCGGTGAGCAGTGGCGACCTGGACCCACATGACCGCACCATCGCCGAGCTCCGTCACCTTCTGGCACTTCCTTTTTAGGAAGGTGCGAGTATGTCGTCATTGCTGGGTGGTTCATAGACTATTTGTTTGTCTGTTCTTGTAGCTCGTGATGAATCGTGTAGGGGTGCACAGTTGACATGTGATGATGATGAGCCTGACAGCAACGATTGGATTCATTAGTCTCACCTTTGTGCCCTTCATCGTACCTCCTCACATGTTGCTCAGCGCCTGTCTGAGGCCGATTGCTCCATTGCCCGTTGCACAATGATGTCCTCCGGTCGTGATCCTAATGGCACTTGGATCATGGATTCTGTTGCCACTCACCGCATGACATGTCGTCGTAGTGACTTTGTTGTTCTTGGTCCTGTTGTGTCTGGTTGCTCTGTTCGCATAGGCTCTGGTCAGTCACTACCAGTCCAGGGTGTTGGGGTTGTGTGTTTCGATGGTCCGTCTGAACCCCTATATCTTTTCGACGTGCTTTTTGTGCCTAACCTTGAGCTCATCTTGCTTTCTATGCCTGCCTGCACACTGATGGGACTCTCTATGGAGCATACTGCAGATTCCGCGATTGTGACCTCTGTGGATACTCGTACCATTGTTCTTCGTGCCTCCATTGTGGATGATCTGCATCGTGTTTCTCGGATCTCTCCTTCTCCTTGCTCCCCTTCCCCTCTTGCGCATGTGTTTGTCATTGGTGTTCTCTTTGCTGAGTACCAGCAATTGTCACTGTGTCGAAGCTCATTCACACACAGTCCACACTCGGTCTTGACGCGACCTCTTTCGAGAAGCCGTCCAAGACCGATTTTCTGTTCTAAGCTCAGGGTAAGATTCATCACTGCACCTACCCTGACTCCCGTTCTCGAGCTCTTCGCCCTCTCGAGTTGGTCCACTCGGACCTTCTTGGCCCTCTCCCTATCGATTCTTTCTCCGATCGGTGTCGATACATCCTGATCCTGACTGATAACTTCACCTGGATGCGGTGGGTCTACAGCCTGCGCCAAAAGAGTGGCGCCGCTCTCGTGGTTTGCCTCCAGCTAGTGATGGCTGAGCGGCAGCCCCACCACACGCTGCATACATTCCGCTCGGATCGCGGCGGCGAGTTTCTTGACAAGATGGCTAGTTTCTCTGCCGAGCACAGGGTTTTCATCAGGTCTCCGCTCCTGCCACTCCTCAGTAGAATGGTGTTTCTGAGCGCTAGAATAGCACCATGGAGGATGCGGTTCGTGCTATGCGGTCTGAGTGCGGTCTTCCGGAGTCCTTCGCATTTGAAGGATTCGCCTACATAACGTGGGTCTGGAACAACCTACCGCACGGCCCCCTTCCGCATCACCTCACACCGTATGAGCTCTAGTTTAGCCACCGTGCCGATCTACGTCTCGCTTGTGTGTGGGGATCCAATGATTATGTGTGGTACTTCGAGGACCAGCAGGGTTCCAAGGTCTTCCCATGGGGTCGCTTGTGTGCATTTGTGGGCATCTCCCTACGGTCGAAGGCCTGGCGTTTTTGGGACCCCGCCCGTCGTCGTATCATTGAGTCCCGCGACACACTCATCTTTAAGTCTCTCACCTACCGTGACCTAACATCTATCATGTCGATGTCTATCACGCATGTTCCTACATGTGAGGCTTCTCGACAAATGGGGGAGTCTGCGCTCACGAGCACCTCTCATCCAACTATTGTGTCCGTTCGAGCCCCCTCCACCTCTCAGTCTCTAGCTCTTCATGACCTTGTGATCATAGCTGTCAGCCCTCAGCTTGTTTGTACCTGTTGGCTCTAGTGGGTGTGGCAGCACCCTCAAGGATGCCTAGCTCTTGCTGGTTCACGCTACCAGGGTGTGGAGCACAAGGATCACGTATGTGAGTGAGCAGAACACGTCGCATTCGGTAGAACTGAATCGAAACACGACTTTGTTAGTACGCATAGTGAGATTACATGATATCCTTATAGCCTGTGATCTAAGCTTTCCAACGCATCCAAGCATGCCCAAAACGGAGCAGTAGAGCCCCTGCTACGGCCGTCGAAGTAACCCTTGGTGGAGCCGCCCACCTGGTCTTGCACTCTAGGCGACGATGACCCGTCGAAGCGCCTTTCCTCGCCCAGAAGTCAAGGAGAAGTTCATCCTGGTCAAGGAGGTCCTTATGGTCACCTCATTCATGCCCCGGGTGCATTTGGAGGCCTTTAGGAATGAACTCGGATCCCTGGCGGTGGAATATCCCGCCACCCATGGCGGGTACCAGATTCCACCCACCCAACACCCGTTTTTCGGGCTAGGCTACCTTTCTGAATACTCACTCAAATCGAGCGATTCAAAGCTCGATCCTGCATGGAAAAAATCGAAGGAATCCAAATCTAAAGTCAGATCAGGTGTTCGACCACTCCTCAGTGGTCGGAACAGGAAGTAAAATCAACGGCACTCATGGCAAGGGGCACACCATGTCAACAATCTCCCCCTTGCACCGCAGCCTTGATGCCCTGTCCTTGGAACCTGTAGCATCTTAAACTTCACAGCGCATACTGAGCTCCATGCAGATCACATCGTGCCTGTCCTTGGGCTGTGCCTTGGTCATGGCATCGGCGAGCATGCGCTTAGTGCCACAATGCACAATAGCTGCATCTCCCTTCGCCACCAAGTCCCGCGCGTAGTGATGACGGATCTCGATGTGCTTGGTCCTCCTGTGCAGCANCAGTGGTCGAACCAGGGAGTACGATCAACGGCACTCATGGCAAGGGGCACACCATGTCAACAATCTCCCCCTTGCACCGCAGCCTTGATGCCCTATCCTTGGAACCTATAGAATTTTAAACTTCGCAGCGCAGACCAAGCTCCATGTAGCTCGCGTTGTGCCTGTCCTTGGGCTGTGCCTTGATCATGGCATCGGCGAGCATGCGCTTAGTGCCACAATGCACAATAGCTGCATCTCCCTTCGCCACCAAGTCCCGCGCGTAGTGATGACGGATCTCGATGTGCTTGGTCCTCCTGTGCAGCACTGGGTTCTCGGTCAGGCTGATGGCACTCATGTTGTCAACGTTGAGTACCGTCGGCTTCCTTTCCTGCACGCCGATCTCCTTTAGCAGCCGCCTCAGCCACACCGCCTCCTTTGCGGCTTCCGCGAGCACGATGTACTCCGCTTCAGTGCTCGACAGCGCCACGCAGTCCTGTTTCCTGCTTGCCCATGAAACTGCTGCACCACCAAGCACAAACAAGCACCCCGACGTTGATTTTCTGTCATCCACATCACCAGCCCAGTCGGCATCCGAGTAGCCGACCAACTCGAGGGAGTCGTCACGTGCGCCCTCTCCAAACACGAGCCGCGACTGTTTTGTCGCCTTGAGATAACAGAGGATCTGCTTCACCGCTTGCCAATGCAGCAGCCCGGGGTCAGCAACGTAGCGGCTCACTTGGCCCTCCGCAAAGGCCAGGTCGGGCCGCGTCGCCACCATGGCATACATGATGCTCCCCACTGCGGACTGGTATGGCACACCTGCCATCTTCTCCTTCTCCTCGTCCGTGCTCGGGCCCATGCTCGAGCTTAGCTCACACGTGGTAGTCATGGGTGTGCCGATGGGGTTGCACTCCATGTTGTAGCAGCGGAGCACCTCTTGCACGTACTTTGCCTGCCCCATCTTGAGCGTGCGTGCCTTGCGGTCCCTCTTGATGGCGACGCCGAGGTAGTACTCAAGCTCGCCCATATCGGTCATTTTGAACCGACCGCCCAGTTGCCGCTTCAGGTTCACCAACTCCTCCATGTCTGACGACACGAGGATGAGATCATCCACGTAGAGTGCCACGATCTGGTGCAACCCTGGCTGTTTCCGCACGTACACGCTGTGATCCGCCTCGCAGCGCTTGAAGCCAAGCTCGGCCATGAAGCCGTCCATTTTCAGGTACCACATGAGTGGCGCTTGCTTCAGTCCGTAGAGCGCCTTGCGAAGCCGGCACACCATCACCGGCGGTGCGTTCACCCCCTCCGGCACCTCCATGTAGACCTCCTTGTCCAGGTCACCGTTGAGGAACGCAGTTTTCACGTCCATTTGGTGGACTTCATAGTCGCGCACCGCCGCCACCGAGAGGATGGAGCGAATGGAGGCGAACTTTGCCACCGGCGCGAAGGTTTCATCGTAGTGTTCACCCTTTCGCTGGGCTTACCCCTTCGCGACCAGCCGCGCCTTGAACCGCTCCACCTTCCCCTCCTTGGTGAGCTTCTTCTTGAAGATCCACTTGGAGCCGATGATTNCAAATCAGCCGCTCCCACATCGCCCGGATGGTTCTCGCCGGCTGGAGCCGATGGGACGTCACCCTCTTTTGCGTCCTCCGGCGTCTCCCCCTCAAGGAGTGGCAGCCACTCCCCACGCTTGGAGAGACCCGCGTCCTTGTCCGTCCAACGGCTGGCCTCGTCGAACGTGACATCGTGACTCTTCACGATCTGCTGCCTCCGTGGGTCGAAGAGCCGGTACGCCTTGCTCCCGCTCTCGTACCCGACGAAGATGCACCGGCGAGTCCGCGGGTCCAGCTTGCCCCGCCCCTCCTGTGCCTGCACAACAGCATGTGCAACACAACCAAACGTACGGAGGTGTGCCACGGTTGGCTTCCTGCCACTCCACACTTCTTGTGGCGTCTTCCACACCTTGGACTCCGCGTCTTTTAGCGGCTTCGTCGGCGTCAGGTTCATGATGTACGCCGCTGTCCGTGCCGCCTCGCCCCAGTACCGCTGCGCGAGGCCGGCNTTTGCGTCCTCCGGCGTCTCCCCCTCAAGGAGTGGCAGCCACTCCCCACGCTTGGAGAGACCCGCGTCCTTGTCCGTCCAACGGCTGGCCTCGTCGAACGTGACGTCGTGACTCTTCACGATCTGCTGCCTCCGCGGGTCGAAGAGCCGGTACGCCTTGCTCCCGCTCTCGTACCCGACGAAGATGCACCGGCGAGTCCGCGGGTCCAGCTTGCCCCGCCCCTCCCGTGCCTGCACAACAGCATGTGCAACACAACCAAACGTGCGGAGGTGTGCCACAGTTGGCTTCCTCCCGCTCCACACTTCTTGTGGCGTCTTCCACACCTTGGACTCCGCGTCTTTTAGCGGCTTCGTCGGCGTCAGGCTCATGATGTACGCCGCTGTCCGCGCCGCCTCGCCCCAGTACCGCTGCGCGAGGCCGGCGTCACTCAACATAGACCGGACCATGTTGAGGATGGTGCGGTTCGCCCTCTCGGCGACGCCATTCTGCTGCGGAGAGTGTGGCGTAGTTTTCTGCCACGCGATCCCCTTGCTCTTCATCCATGCCGAGCAGCCCTCGTACTCGCCGCCGTTGTCGCTCCGGAACGCCTTCACCTTCAACTCCGTTTGGCGCTCCACAGCCGCCACGAACTCCTGCATGCACGACAAGACATCGCTCTTCCTCTTGATGATGTAGAGGTAGAGCTTGCGGCTGTGGTCGTCGATGAAGGTGACGAAGTAGCGCGCCCCACCAATGGAGGGCTCGAACGGTCCACACACATCGGTGTGCACTACCTCCAACTTTGCCGATGCACGCGTCCCCTTTCTTGCAAACGGCTGCCGTGTCGCCTTGCCGACCACGCACGGCTCGCACACGGCGTCCTTGGCTGCATCAAGGCTCTTGACCTCAAGACCCCGCACCACTTCCTTCTTCGCCATGTCCCTCACCGTTGAGGGAGCGATGTGGCACAACCGGCGATGCCACAGGTCCAGGTCCCCTTCATCCTTCGTC